>JAMQGT020008607.1:0-14901 GCA_024447675.2 Pterophyllum scalare
CTGCACTGCACTGGCATTTGGATGTGCTTTCACCATCTTTTCCCCCAGCTGATCTTTCCCACCTGTCTCTGCTTCGTCACTTCTGTCTGACGTGCACCACCTGTCGTCCTCAGTCCTCAGCCTTGCTGGACTTCGTGAAATCCCCCAGGCTGTGCCCTCCCCACCCCGTCTCCTGGTGAGATTGACACGGTCCATTCAGCAGGCAGTTTCGGCCTTCTTCCCTCTCTCTCAATTCTCCCTCAACAAACCTGGGCAGATAAGCTAATATTTTAATACGAGGCCTACCCAGCAGCACGACAACACCGGGGAGCGTTTTGGATGTGCGCAGACAGAAATATCAGAGCCGTTTTTCATCGTAGAATTGCGTCTTTGATGGTGCCTTGGTCGTGTGTTGTTTTCTGCGTGGGTGTGAGCTCTGAGAAATCGGGGTGGGGCAGAGAGAGCGAGGGAGGGAGGCAGATGAGATCCAGTCCTCGTTCTCCCTCCAACAGATCTCCTTCATTAGATTAGCTGCGTGTTAACTGGCCTGTGTCATATGGAAATTCTGCCATTTGCATCTCTTGAGAAAGAGGCGTAAAACCATTTATCTATTTAAATATATTCTGGCTGATATGGCTGTTGGACTCTTAGAACAGGGTATAATAATGTTTACTGATCAACTGATCAGCTGGCTGCTGATTCCTCACAGTTTTTGGTTGAGTGAACAACCAGGTCCTCCTCGGCGAGCCTCCCATGGCAACCTAGGAGCGAGCACGCCACTGCCGCTGTTCTGATTGGATCACCCATAACAAATCTGATATTATATCTCCACTTCTTCTGATTGGATCCTGCTTTAATTAACTGATAGTGCAGTTGCACGTGATTGGATAGAAGTTGTAGGACTGTTGTGAAATTTTAGCTGAGATGAAGGATGAAGTGATGACGCTAAAGAGTGATCGGAGTTTGCTGCATCTGCGGAAAGCGCTCAAATTCAGAAGTGCCCTAAATTTGATCAAATCCCTGACAGATTTTATTTGTGATATATTTTTGATGTACAACTTCAGATCAGTGAGAAAAAAAAATCTAGAATAATGTCTGCAGAAGTTAAGTTAGAAGATATAAGATGCAACATACATTTTGGTTGTGTCCCCCATTCCCCTTTGCCTTGATTTTTCCAGGGGATCACAGGGATCCGGTTTTCAGGAGGAGAGAAGTGCTACATCAAGACACAGGTGAAAGCTGATCTGCCAGATGTGGAGGCTCTGAATAAGGACTCAATGACATTTGAGCTGGTGGGTTGATTTTGCTGTAAGTTTTATCTCTATGTTGCCAATGTGTGCGTGATGAATTCAGTCACCAGCAGCGCTTTCTGCTCAGTGTGGGCCTTCCTTCAGCCTAAACTCTCAAGAGTTTTGGTAAGCTGTGGTTGTAGCTTCTCCTGTATTTTACAAATCCAGATCTCACTGGACAGCTTGGTTTTAATATTGTTTTTTTAGACAATAATAATAGTGATCTATTTTTTCTTTACAGACAAGCAACTTCTCTTAGGTGTTTATCCTCCTTCACGCCAACAGTGTGGCAGTGTTGTGTGCTAATCCATCACGTTGGTGCCCACAGAAATATGGCAACTCCTGTTTTCCCATGAAATTATGCCCAATTATGACCTCTGGTAAATGAACTAAATAGTAAAAAAAGGTTTTTTTGTTTAGAATTCCAGCTGCTGCAAATTTGGAATCTGGTGCTGCGATATATGAGATGTCTGGGTGAGAAAGGGTGGTTTTGACCCATACCCAAAGGGTGCTCAGAATAATCTGCTATAAATCATAAAATTAGGCTGAATTCTTTAAAAACTATAAGGGCACTCGATAGAGCACATACCTCGCCCACCCCAAATTTTCTATGTAGCGATACTACGCCACAACAGATACCACTCAATCATCTGTTACAGTCAAGTGCAGCTAAGTCCAGACCAGCTACTCTAGTGTGGAGATGACAAAGGGTTTCTTTGTTCCCTGTAAATGGTACCCACCTGTAAATTTGAGAGCCTGTCATATGCTACTACAAAAGCTGTTTTGGTCACATCTCCCAAAATGGCATTAATGCTTGGGTCCAAATTTTGCCAAAAATAATGATATTCCTTAGTTATAGTAAAGTCTTTAGTTTTGCAAACTTTATACTAATTATCAAATGTTGGGCAGGTTAAAATGTTGTGCTAACATTGCTAATATTAAACTAAACATAGCTGCTTAAAGCATTTTAGTCTTTAGCACAGAGCACCGCAGTAGGCCTACTACTACTGTTAGCACCAGCAAACAGTTTTGACACTAAAAACATGAGGGCTAAAAAGAGACACATTTTGCAGGAGAATATCGTTAGCCTTATACTGTAATTGCCTAAGTCATTTTTTTAAGTCTTGAGAAAAAAAAAAGGAAAGATTTTTTCACAGTGTTAGCAAAGCAGAGGGAGGCAGATATCTCAATATGGCTAGGCCAATTATGCTGTGAGGCCAACGATATGCTAAAGGCATATTTCTAATGGAATCACTCCACACACTTTTCACTGCAAGCTGCATTTCCTGTTTCACACATATTCATACAACACTTCAGTCTGCGCATTTAAGCGCATTTAGACTTATGGCCAATTTTGAATCAGTTCAAATCTGGCTAAACTAAGACTGTGATTCAAAGTCAAATTATTACTGACATCACTAGTTTACAATTTATAAAGGTCTCATCAAGTATTTCTGATTAATACTAAAATACATATAAGTGCACTGTGTGTTCACATGTCATATGATGCTGGTATACGAAGAGCTGTCGATGTGACTTTTGTGTGTGGTTTCCCATCATATAATTCGGACTCTATTAAGATTTAGAAATAAACGCAGCAGGTCTTCACTCAATGCGAGGATTGTAATCACCAGAGCCACAGCTTGTGATTGTTCAATTGAGGCTGTCTGATAATTAAAATCATTTAGTTCTGCATAAGCCTCACATCCACATAAATCCACATCAACAAAATTGCTCTCGTGAACATGCATACGCATAAACACGCACACGTGCGCGCGCGCAAACACAATTAATTATCACGCAGGGTTGCTCTTATTGCCTCTGTCTGCCTCATAAGCGATCATTTATTTCACGTTTGCGCTTTTGTGTGTGTTTGTGTTATTGCCTCTCTTTGCCTCATAAATGATCATTTGGACATTGTGTGTGTGTGTGTGTGTGTGTGTGTGTGTGTGTGTGTGTGTGTGTGTGTGTGTATGCGTTTGGAGACATGGAGATGTTGTTGTAATGGTTGCTGCAGGCTGGTCATTTGCTATAATTTAGAGTGATGGCAAATATGGGTTAGATAAGCACACACACACACAGACACACACACAAACATGCTTCTCCTTCCAGAGAGAGTGGGTCAGATAAACTCTTATCAGTCAGTCGAACAGTGAAGAAGGACCCCCGCTTTTATTTGTCCCTCCAGCAAATCATTTAAGCTGAGAAAGAAAACACACACACACACATACATCCTCCAACCTTTTAGAAAAACAGAGTTTCTAAAAGGTTGGAGGATAACAGTCCATAAACATGGTTGTGGTTAGTGCAGCACAGCCCTCAGGAACAAATGCCTCTGGGCAAATTCACCCCCATAGACCCCCCCACCCTTCCTTACCTGCAGGCTGTGGATACAGAGCATGTGTGTTTATTCAGTCTCTCCTCTGCAAACCTCATTAGTTTATCTGCAGAAACCTGCAAATTTAGGACATCTCTCCTTCCCTTCAGAAGCTGATGAGTTCTGACACTGTGTATACAGCGAAACATTCGCACAAAAGGGAATCTGTATGCTAAAGCTCGAGGGCTTCCTTTTACCACTCTATTTTATGTTCATATAAAAGCACTAACAGTGCAATATTAATTCAGATTAGACTTGGGCGGGATGCAGAGTGTGGACTGTTTAAAAGATAACAGGATGCATAAATGATGTGTAGCTACACCTTAGGCAGCCATGTGTTTTTTGTTTTGTTTTGTTTTTTTTAAACTAGTGTATCACCATCATCTGTTTTTTCACCCAAAAGGAGGACGAGGTGATGCCGGCCAAGTTTGATGATGATTTGATCTGGGTGGCGACTGACACGCCTCTCTCGGACTCTGGCTTCCTCAGCAACAAGATCAAGGACTTGTGTGGTGACCTGCCAATCTTCTGGCTCCGTCCCACCTACTCAAGTAGTAAGCAGATTTCTAATGATAAAGATCTGAAAATATTAATCTGAGAGGAAAAGTTTTTCTTTCTTTCTTTTTTACAATAACAAAGAGAATGCGGGTCAAATGGTTTCAAATATTTTCATTTAACATTGCAGCTGTTTAAGCTACAGAGAGAAAAACAGGCTAAAAAGAAAAGAAAAGCAGAAATCCTTTTGAGGTTTCTGAGCTGCTGAGTGTAGAATTTTTAGCATGCTGGGAGGTCAAAAGTTCTCAAAACACAATTTTATTCTACTTCATCTGTGGACTTAAAAATGCTGCCAGTGAAATGGCTGTGCAATCAGAAGCAGTGCCACGTTAGAGCCATACTGCTCCTAAATTTGGTCTGCTGTCAGATACTGAGAGCGTGATATGTGCAGGCGGCCAGAGGAAGAGGAGGGCTGCCCCCCGTCAGCGCCGCCAGGCAGCCGGAGCTGGGGGCGAGGAGGAAGAGGAGGACGTGGAGGCAGAGTTCAACCCTGAGAACCCCTATCAGGTGAGTCAGACAAATAAACAAGACTCACACGGTTCTTCTTCTCTTGCGTTTACGTCCGGCACGGCAGCACAACTGTCCGATCAGATCTGAGGGCTACCTGAGAAGGCTTTTCCCAAGGAGAATTTCTCACAGCTGTGCGAGCGGCAGCAGATGCTGGGGTCATGGTGGAGGGGCCCGGATTGTCACAGCAAATCTGAGTGTATGCGTGGGTGTGTTGTCTGTGCTTGCATTTTCTGTGCGTGGCTGTCCAAAGCATTCCTTTCAGCACTAAGGCTGTATGAATAATTCCACAACATCCCACCTCCTCCTCCTCATCTTCTTCAGCGGCCCCTTTGCCCCTACTAAGCACGCACAGACTCCCATACGGGGCCCTTATTTTTTCTAATCCTACTCCCATCCCACCCCTCAAACTGAAGCCCCCCCCCCCACCAACTCACTCCTGACAACCGCAGAAGGGGGTAAACAGCAAGCGCTGTGCTGAAAAAGAAAATATTTGACAACAAAAACCCACATCTGACAACATCCCCTCCTCCCCATCCCAGCCTGTCGGAAATCCATTTTTAATTGGTTTGAAATGAGCTTTCTCCGCCGCTCAAGATAGAATGCTACACTCTGACCGCTGTCCTCTCTTCCCTCCTCTCAGAGAGGCCTCGAGGGTGAGCAGGATACCGTGAACGTCGACCCCATGCTGGACCACCAGGGTGTGTGCTGCGCCGAGTGCCGCCGCGGCTACACCCACTGCCAGAGGATCTGTGAGCCTTTGGGAGGCTACTACCCGTGGCCATACCACTACAGAGGCTGCAGGGTGGCCTGTCGAATTATTATGCCCTGCAACTGGTGGGTGGCACGCATCATGGGCCTGGTGTGAGCCTCCCTGCCCACGTGAGAGATGGTAGAGTGCAGGAGAGATGGAAGGGAGGGAGGGATGAGGAAGGGATGGGGGAGGGGAGACGATGGATAAAGTTTAGAAAAGGGAGATGGTGGTTTCTTATTCTCATCTACTGCTCTCAGCAAGTAACTGTGATCACACATTATCAGTGCATGGTAACAGTCATGATGTCACACTGCTGGTCTTATTTAAAAAAAAAAAACATACTTCTGAACTCCAACATGACGTGCTGCTCCACGCCATGACTGAAGCATGTAAAACGACCCCCCATTTAGGAAAAGCAGGTGAGCTTGTATTTATGGAGCTGATAAGTAGCCTATTTCTTTCATTTCATTCTTTCTGTAAATAAACATATACTTCAATAGCTAAGTTAAGCCAATCATATCTGTTGCGTGTTTTTCTAACCCTCTCTCTTTTTTGCCTTCATGAGTAGCTCTCATTAGAACAATGTACTGTACGCTTCCTCTCAGAAACTTTCATCTCAATGTAAAGCATTGAAGAAGTGATCTCAAAGTGCAATATCACTGAATAAACTTTTTTTTATTTTAAGTAACCATTAAAGTGTCCTCCCCTCTTCATTCTCTACTTGACCAAATGACTTTAGATCCTGTTTGTAAACGCATCCCGCTGAGTTTATTCAGGAACACCATCTTTTTCTTTTCCACTCAAAAACAGTTTTGAGAAGTGTCACATCTGGCAGCTGCTCCAAAGGGATGAGCAAAAAGAAGTTTCCAGAGTTCTTTAATGTGAGAGTTGCAGCTCTAGAACTCTTTAATGAGACTAAAGACTCTGTAGCCGTCACGCTCCCAGATCTTACCCACGATGCAAAGCGCTTAGCTCCTTTTGATGTCACAGAGCCGCCTCAGGCGGGGGTAGGGGGTAAGGATGGGGGCGGTGTATTTTGTGTGTGTCAGGGATAGTGGAGGAGTGTGTGTGTGTGTGTGTGTGTATAAAAGTGTTACAAAGCTAAGAGTTCCATCCAGAGTCACAAATGGGTGTTTGATCGTCACGAGAGATGAAACGATGTGTGATGAATTTAACACTTAACTCAGTGTGAGAGGCTTGATGATGTGGTTAGGAGGCTGATCCATATTAATGCTCTCTTGCCTCGGCAGGACGCCCCCTCACAGTTTCGGCTGCCGCATATATGCGATAGGAGAACAGGGGAGACGCCCGCTCTCCCGCATCTCCAACTGTAAATCACCGCTGCACCTCAGGGCTGCATCCTCACCTGCTGGCCAAATGGCTCAGAGCTCTTCTACTCAATACCAATTGAACCCGCAATACGCAAACCACATCCTCAAGCTGTCAGCCGTATCTTAACCGCCTGCACTCATATCAGTAATACCACATTTCATCGCTCGCAGCACATAATCACAGAGCGCGGCTCTCTGTCGTAATATATTGCTGTTTTTGTGTTTGAGCAAGTCTTTCCGACCTCCCCCAAAACAGTTTCCGGGAGACAAGAAACCATAAAACACGAGGCCAAGTTTGTGAGCCAAATCTTTTATTTACACCGAAGCTTGAATCCCACTGAGGGAACGACCAGTGGTGAGCCAGACATGTCAAACAGATTCCAGACAAGTCAGTCTGCTGTTTTCACGGAGTTCAAAAGAAGGAGGGAAAAAAAAAGAGCTTGAGCCGTGAAACACATTCATAGTTAGTTTGAACAGTGTTTCAACATCTCATATGTTTTAGCAACTTTACATTTTATACAAGCACTGATATAACAAGTCATCAAAGGCTTCCAAATAGAAAGGCTGTGGGTGTGTAGTGGAAAGATGGGAAAGTTGAAGTGAAGCATTTTATTTGTCAGCCCCTATTTTAAGCCAGATCTCAGTTCCCTTTTGAGTTCATTGGCCTTTAAAAGAAATCAAATAATGCGAGTCAATCCGTTGGACAGATTATCTTAATTAACTGACTGCATTTATCGTAGCGAGGAGGCCATATGTGGTTTGTTCAGGTGATAGTGGGAACGCTGTGGCTCCCCGCACTTAGTGAAAAACACCAGAGCAATGACACAAGGAAGAGGCAAAGCAGCGGACTGCCATGCAGGCTGCAGAGCAACGACAAGTCCTGCTGGAGCTCAGGTGGACCAATGTGAGGAAAGATGATGTTAAACAGAGGGGGGAGGGGGGGTAGAGCAGGGGGGGGGGTGCTCAGAACTTCTTGTACTCTGCGTCATCGGGTGGTTTCGCATCCACTTTTCTGTTGCCTACATCTCTCCAGTTGGTGCTCAGGACTGTACCACCTGACTCCATCTGCAAATAGAGGAGAAATCCCAGTATTTCATTAGCAGTTATGCAATACGCTCTCTCTGCTTAAAAAAAAAAAAAATAGGGAGCCTTTGATTAATCCACTGCAGTGGTACTGATGAACAAGCTGACCGCTAATGAATTTAAACTTTTTTTCATGTTTAAAATGTTTAAGTCAAATGCAGCAATGACGGCTTGTTACTTTAAAACCACGCCAGCTTCAGGCTGCATGTTGGAAATACTTTTCTTTGAGTCGTTCTCTATCATCATGAGATCATATCATTAACGAATGCTGATACACGCCTTCATCCGTCAACATTTGGCTGCAATCATACACACTTCCTTCATTACGCTTTAATACATGCTCATTAACGAGACAATCTGTTCCTGCTGCATCAACCAACCCAGTGTGTGTGTGTGTGTTGCATGTCTTTCACTTAAAATAATGAGAATTGTGTAAATAATTACTGATGAAGCTTTGCATTTTCGTAGCTCCACTAAAGCGCTAACTAAAGAACATGGGAGCATTTTTTCGACCTGGAACTGATTCTCATGATTGTTGCTGCAATTAGATGTTTGTGTAAGGCTGTGGGCTGCTGTCAATTAAGAGCATGGGCATGCCAGAGAACTAATAGTCAACAAGGAAAGTTTATTTGAGTGGCCAAAAGTCAAATTTATAATTGTATTGGCCAGTTCCAATTATTTTTTAAAAGTCTGACCTCACAGATCTGATTTTGGCCCATTTTCTTTCCAAAAACTGTAAGTGAACTGCCTGACTCTATAGAAAATTGGTTGATGATATTTTTTCAACACCTGAAAGGTTGTGCACTAATTGGTCAACTTAACAGCTAGTCTGGGTTAGTTAAGCTGCCCTAGAGCTGTCAGCTGAATTTCCTCCTCCTGTTTTCAGACACACACAGATCTATCTGTCAGGGACACGTATTAAAAATAATTCATCTGGATAATTTTTTTTTTGAAGAAAAAAAAATGTGTGTAAAGAAAAAAAAATGAAGGAATGTATTTCTGTTCTGTTGATAACTAAAATTCGGATTCAAAAGGATAAATTATGCTGTGTGTCAGGGGCAGCTGTGGCTCAGGAGGCAGAGTGGGTGGGCTACCAATCGAAAGGTCAGTGGTTCACTTCCCAGCTCCTCCACTCTGCAAAATATTGAACTCCAGCCTGCCCCATTGGATGCACCCGTCGGAGTCTGAGTTTGTGTGTGAATGTTACACAAGGTGCTTCGGTATAGAAAAAAAAAAGCACTTGTAAGACTGTGTGTGTGACTGGGTAAATGAGGCTTGAAATAAAAACTGCTGTGAGTGTTCAGAGTAGGAAAGCACTAAATAATTACCATTTAAATTATGCAAATAACAGCATAGATTAATACAAATAAAATTCAACTTACGCAAACTTAAGTATGTGAAAATGATATCCTGCGGCAGCAGGAGACCAGATTGGAAGGATTTTGTGTAGCATAAAAGTGTAGCAAAACAAATGGCCAGACGTGACCTGCTCAGGTTATAAAGATAAAAACCTATCGATCTGCTTTGTGTCTCAGACTCCACTTCAAATGAAAGGTCGCCATCAAGACAAACACCAATATACCAATTCTACAACAGACACGATGAAGGAAGAAAGAGGGAAAATAAAACTTTTCCTTTAAGAAAAAGGGAGGAAAGATCACTTCGGTGAATGAACGCGTGCACTAATGTTCCCAACAGCACTTCTCAATGTGAAAAATGTTGAACGCCACTTTTCAGAATACTCACAAAGGATTTGTTCATGGCTCGTTTGACCTCGTCCGAACCATCGGAATAGATTTGCTGGAAGAGCTTGTTGAGTGCTGCGTCGCCTTCCAGCTTCTCATTTTTCTCCTCCTCATTTATGTCCACCACCAACTTGTCCCATTTGCAGGTGTAGTGGGACGATGTAGGGTACTGGTCTGGTGGAGAAAGAAAACTGAGTCACAGTTTCACTAAAGACTGAATCAGCGAGACTGTACGCCTGCTCGGAGGCTGATTAGACAGACTGAGCGGGACTCTTCCACGAGTGTACCGAGCTGGAATAAAAACAGCTCAACGCTTTTGTGAAACACTTCAAAAGTTCATCGACGTTTTTAATTAAACACGCTGACTTTTATCATCTAATCACACCGCAAAGAATTAAGTGTCAGCTCCTAACTAATTCCACTCTCTTTGCTACCGCGTCGCCCGACGTCGATGGCGAAGAATCACATTGTGATTTGATTTCTATATTTTCTGGAAGCAATACACCCACTATAATCCCAACAAGAGATTGGGGGGGGGGTGATCCAGATGCAGATTTACATAAATACAGCAGCAGACGTATGGTAGACAGATTCAGGCCAAGTGTGGACAAACTGCAATGTGATGCTATAAAAATAAAATGTCAAATATGATGTTAACATGGAACCGCTGTGCAATTTATAAGCAAACACTAATAATCAAGGCATCCTAGAGAATGAGCTGTGGGGGGAAAAAAAAAGAGTTTGGCTCCCCACTTAACTTTTACTCCCCCTTCCAACACACAGTTACATAAGTAATTAATCCTGTCAGTAATAGGAATGTGTGGGCTAAAATACTGAGTCATATTTCGCTGTCATACCTTTCCCTCTCCCTGCCTACTTTCGCCGTCAGACTAATGAAAGACTCTAGCAGGGCTTGACTGCCCACTCTCATTTTAGTGCAGAACAGACAAATACAGGAGCTTATATTGATCTTTGCACAGAGAGAGAGAGAGAGAGAGAGAGAGAGAACATTTTGGTGGTGGTGGGGGTGCAAATGTCGACGCTGTGGACTGACTTGGATTGAAGTGTTTGATGTTGGACTCGTGTCCTTCTCCCTCCAGCTTCTCCCATCTGCTGGCTTCTGTCTTCTTCATCTTGATCTCCACCTGACGTAGGAGAAGAGGAGGAAGACATGAGTGGGGAAAAGGGGAGTTAACAATTCTTTAAAAAAAGAGAGAAAAAAATAGAAAAAAAATGTTGTCTTTGGTGTGTAGGACGAAAATAACTCTTCCATTAAAGTGACAGCTTAAAAGTAAAGGACACCAGATCATTACTGAGGCCAGAGAGACCGTCTTATTCAGAGCCGCCGTCAACTTTGACTGAAAGTGTGTGTGTGTGTGTGTGTGTGTGTGTGTGTGTGTGTGAGACAGAGGGCGCGGGAGAGAAAGACACATCAGGGATATGCGGGGGCACAGCTCAATCTCAAACCTCACTGACAGACATACTGCACTAACGAGATGCCTGTCAGCCAGAGGGCCAGTGTGAGAGACGGAGCATGAGGGGGAGGAGGGCGGGAGATCCTAATTCCACACAGCAGCATCTGATCCAAATCATTACACCGGGAGAACATGGTAGAGGAAGAAAACAATGAGGGGAGAGAGGACATGGACACATGCTTTTAACACTGAGCCACACTGACAGGGCACATAGCAGCAAGACACGCGAGCAGCAGCGCCATGCGTGTCTCCCCCCCCCCCCGCCTCCCCCCCTTACACACACCGTCCACTTTCACCCATTAATGGTGTGTGCGTTTGATATGTGTGCATGCGAAAGACAGAGCTGGTGATGTCGACGCAATTAAGGAACATTTCTGCTCTGCTAGGCGATGTGATTATTCATTTATGAGGGTGCCAGAAGAGAAGACGGGAAGCAAAAGGTAAATGAGGTTAGGGACAGGGAGGCAGAGAAGCTGACTGGCATCGAGTGAGGCGTGAGTGAGGGGAGCAGATTGGGGGAAATGAGACAGTATGATCGCTGCTAGCTTCTCCGCCGAGGTGATGAGCTAGTGCGAGTGGCTTTACACTGATAGATCGCTTTGGTATGTGTCAGCGCTTTCTGCTCCACAAAGGGCCTTGTGCACAGTGAGGCATCTGTGCAGCGTCCGAAATTAACTTTTGGGCTCACCTGCAAAGGGCTGAACAGCTAAAAAACACAAGATCTCTGCTGAGAATACAGGCGACTGCTGGAATAATTCATTTGCGTTTTTACACAGAGCATCACATTGCCATTTTTACAATGCCAGTTTTCCCTAATCTGGTTGTGTGAGTTATTTCAAATTTTGGTTGTGCAAACAGAGAAGTTCTTAATGTCTAGTACACAATCTACTCACCCCAGGTACAGTGGGAGGAATAATTATTTCAATCCCTGCTGAATCTGTAACTTTGCTCACGTCCAAAAAATTGAACTGCCTTTAATTTTTGTGGTAGTTTCATTTTAATGGAGAGAGACCGAATATTAACAAAAAATCCATTAACAAAAACACATTACATAAAAGTTATACATTGATTTGCATGAATTCCGTGAAACTGTACTTGAACCCCAAGCAAAACATGACTTAGTACTTTGTGGAGAAACCTTTGTTGGCAAGCACAGCAGGAGGGATTTTGGCCCACCCCTCCTTACAGAAACTCTCCAAATCACTCAATGACCTTCATGTGCTGCTTCTTTAGCCACTCGTTTGTTGCCTTGGTGGGATGTTTAGGCTCACTGCCATGCTGGAAGACCCATCCACGACCCACCTTCAGTGTTGCGGCTGAGGGAAGGAGGTTGTCGCCCAAGATGTTACAGTACATGACTCCGCCCACTGGCCCTCAATTGCTACTTTTCCACCGCAGAGGTGCCGGTGCTCGTGCCAGTGCTGGTGTCGGTTCCAATGAACTGATGAAATGCTTAAGAACGGGCCTGCGTTTCCACCGCGCTTTGTGAACTGATCCTTCACATATGAGTGTGGGCGGCACAAACGTGGGAGAGCACGCTCCCCTTTCTTGTGCTGCGAACACATTTTACGCTCCAAACCAAACTACTGCAGCATCTGTGTGCAGCACAGAGGTGTAAACAGACAGCGATTATGAGCAAGGACGCATAGGACGACAAGTACGCACTTTGCGTCCTTTTATCTATGATATGAACTGATACAAAGCAGCAAGTGCAACCTTAGAGCCCAACCTAATTCACAGCCGTGAAAACCACATCGCTTTTCTCATGTAATGCACACCACGCAGTGAAACAGTAGTAGAAAACTTTACGCTGAGATGGCAGAGTCACGCCCTTCTGCCGCTTTCGTCACGTGTTCTTGGTTCAAGCCCAGCTAGCTTGCGAGGCTGGAGATGAACCAGTTTTTCGGCCGAGCACCAAGTGCTTTTGCGGTGGAAAAAGCGCCGAATGGTTCAAATGCTGGCACCAGCTCTGGAACCCCGTCAGTGGAAAAGAGGCCAATGTGGTGTACCCTTGGCAGAAAAACATTCCTAGAGACATCATGTTTCCTCCTCGTGTTTGACTGTGGGGATGGTGTTCTTTGGTTCATACTCAACATTTCTCTTCTTCTCTTCTGTGCTTCATACAAACAACAGTTTGAGATCAGGAAACTCTGTAATTGACCGACTGTAATCTGTGTGCAACATGGACACAGAGCCAGAATTCAGGCTCGGTTGTAGGGGATCAAATACTTATTTCGCTCAATGACATACAAATCAATGTATAACTTTTATGTAATGTCTGTTTTTCTGGATCTTTGGTTGATATTCGCTCTCTCTCCTTTAAAATGAAACCATCATAACAATCAGTGACTGTTCATTTCTTTGGAAGTGAGCAAACTTGCAAATTCAGCAGGGATCAAATAATTATTATTCCTTGCATACACAGAAAGGGCTGTCACGCTTCAGCAGAAGTGCCTGTCAGGAAGTTTCTAAGACTTAAAGGGCTCACATCCCACAATTTCTTTTGGAAAATGACAATTTAGCATTAAAACACTTCAAGCACTGATTATCTGTCTTTGTTTTCTTCACTTTTTGTCACTAGAAATAATTGCAACAGTTTGGACATCTTCCAATTGAGACTGAAAATTTGCATTGTTTTCACCACATGCAAATTACTCATTGTCTCGCCCCTCATCTCGGGTATGTTAAGCAACCATCTGTGGAGAAGCTTCATCCTTGGATTGGCATCTAACTCTTCACCAACTTATCAGTAAGAAGATGAAGAGCTGTGTTAGAAGATATCTGATTCTTTCAAAATTACACCCGATGTATCCAAAAAATAAATAAATAAATTTATGATGCTGTGTGAAAAGTAAATAAAACAGAGCTGTGATTTTGCAAATTATTTAAAGTCTGTTTGGTTGAAAACTGCACAAAGAAAACATTAAAGATCAAAACTGAGAGACTGTTGTTTTTTTGTTTGTTTGCCTGGTACTGTGGAGCCATGCTCTTACAATACATGCAAAATGTAATCTGTCCTTATATAGCTTAAATCAGCAGCACCTTCCCAGAAAAGGACAGTCACAAATAGTGTTTGCATAACCACAGAGTTTAACTGCTCGCTAACTCACGAGGTGCATTTAGTTTAAAAACTTCAGTTTACTTGGCTTCACTTCCAACACTGAGCAGGAAGTTTACGCGCTGTAAAGGCCCGATGATGTGCTGAACAGATCAGATCATGTATGGATTCTAGATCAGTCTTCTTCCCCAAAGCACGCTCAGTCTGTAACAGCTCTGTGTCTGCAACAGGCTTCTTCCCCATACACACATCAGCTACAGTTCACTGGAAATGCAGTAATTTAAGATCTACCAGTCATACATAATTTTCTCAAAAACACGAACAGATGGCCAAAATGCAACCATACAGAATTTTTAAATTATGCCGGAGACATTTCTACGGTGATTTATTGAAGTTTGCTGATCAGTTAGGTTTTTGAGAGAGCTCCCTGCAGCATATTAAATACTTGCTTTTGACAGATCCACCTGTAGTCTGGGTATAGATACGTTTTTAGCTCTGTTAGTGCTCTCATGGTGCTTTAAAGACTTGCGCATGTATCAGATCGCTGGCTCTAATGACTGATATACCAATAACACTGCTTTTATAGCAGCACTAGTACCTCAAAAGAACTTGCACGTGGTTTAGAGCTGTCATGTTTTTTTGTGTGTTTAATCCAACTGCAATTTAAAAATACAGTAATTGAAGTATATCTATCATCTCTCACTGAATCAGATCTCTATGAAGTTCGAAGTTTTAACAAACAATACGT
>JAMQGT020008608.1:0-10087 GCA_024447675.2 Pterophyllum scalare
CAAAAAACAGGAAATGAGGAAGGGGGCAAACCCTGTTTCACACCACTGTATATTGGTTGTGATCAGACTGCCACACAATAGCCATTGTGATATATACAGTATACTCCTATTAAGTTTTTTTTAGTGTTTATGACATTTAAATACATTAATTTGTAAATTATGTTTCTCATGGAGTCATGGACAATAGAAAGTTATTATTCCTACATGCTAGGGTGGCACAGTGATGCAGTGGTCCTCGCTGCTGCTCTGGGTTTAAATCTGTTTGTTTTGCAGAAGTGTTTCAACCATATTTTTCACATAAAATAGGCTTGTCCTCTTTCACTTTTTAACCAAATCCCTGTGTTGTCATTCCAGTGAGTTTTTTGCTCAACCTTTTTTCTCTCACCTGAACACCAAGCTGAAATGGAGCCCTTCCTGTTGCACCAAATAACCTCCAAACCTATAGGAGGCTGAGTTGGTTAGGAAGATTATGCACTGGGAAAAACCATAGCAAACTCCATATACATTTGCCTTCTTCAGGGCCGCTTGATATGGAGCAACCAGCTGGGTCTCATACATGTACACAAAGCTCTTCTCCTTCCCCAAGCCAGCGATGGTGCGAATGTTGTTCAGGGCCTCACCAGAAATCTGCACACAGAAGACTCCGGTTTAAATTCAATGGCACAGTGGCTGAAGCTGTTCCTAGTTCTTATGTGCTTTAATGTACAAGAGGGACTAGGATATAGATAAAGTAGTTCCTCTGTTCTTATCTATAGCCTGTTCTTTGTAGCCACAGTGAGCCCATTTCCACCCTTAGGTATCATTAAATTTACATCTAATCCACTTTACTTCAATGGGTCTGGCTCAGTGCATCAGGATAATTCAGATAAGTCTCACAGTACACTTTTTCTTTTATCGTGAACTTTCAGACTCTCGCCGTATTGCCCTGAGGTTTTTATCCATAGTGCCCTCTAGCACCATGACTGCATTTTAAACATGGCTGGCCTCTATAGGCATGGAGCCTGACAGCGGGTGCTTCACTCCCCAAATTACAGACATTATAGTAAATTTCCACTGCACCCAGATGTGAGTTCAGCTGTAGGTTTTTGCAGGTTTTCTTTATGATGAAAAAAGCTAAAACTGTTGTCAGCCGATGATGTCCTACACCTGAAAAATTACCATGGTTAAAAGAGTACTTTTTACTTGTCACTCAGTATCTGAATAATACACTTGTTCTATTTTTAGACCAGAGGGAAAAGTAAATGGATACAAAATACAAGTAAAAACAGGTATAACAGCTGACCTGTCCAGCAGCTTCCATGGCCTGTTTGTCCTGCTTGGCAAAACCTGTGAGCATCGTAGCCTGGAAGCCACCTGACAGAGCAATGAATGGCAGGAAGCAAAGGATCATCAACGTGAGCTTCCAGCTGAAGTAGAAGGAAATGATAAGTGCAACGCCGATGTTCGTCAGAGAGTTGACGATCATGCCGATCTGCGAGCCCGTAGCCTTGGAGGAAGAGAGCAGTGATGTCACTTGACTCAGACTTGGGGTTACTGTCCACATGGGTGAACAAAAATATGAAACACAGAAGATCCAATAAAAACATGCTCTTTGAAAACACTTTTTGATGGTTTACTCTCCAGACTGCTGAAATTTAGAAACACATTAGGCAATTAATTTGAAAGGAAAATACATTGAGTACTAAACTGAGCTCTAACCTGAATGTGACCTTTAAAATTTATTTGGTAAAAAAAGACTAAAACAGTCTGTTCCATTGTCATGTATTTGCCTAAAGAACATAAAAACATGTTAACTTGATAAAACATGTTAAACTTTAAAATAAGCAAAACAAATAATGTGATGCTAGTCAAAATGATCTCATTTCAGTGTCTTTCACCACCTTTAAGGCTAGACTGGCAGCATTTAGTTATTTAGCATTTTATTTAGTTGTTATTATCTGTTTCACTCACCACTGTCTTGTTTGTTTGTTTGTTTTTGTTTGTTTATTTGTTAGTTTGTTTTAAACTACTAACTGTTTTAAATCAATTTCGTAACTCTTGGTAATACCATACATTAAAATGGGGGAGTATAAGTAATATAAAACTATACTCTCATCAGCCAACAACCTCTTGTAATTATTGTAGGGTCTTGATCTTACCATTTAAAGCGCCTTGAGGCAACTGTTGTGATTTGGCACTATATAAATAAAATTTAATTGAACTGAAGTTGTCAATCACAACATCATTAGCCAATGAGAATGAAGTTTCACAGTCAGACCTGCCCCTCCTTGTCAGGTCTTCTTTTTTTTTTTTAACTAAATTAGTGGCAGACGAAAAGTTCAGGGACTTCAGGAACCAATGGGTGACATCATAGAAGTTATGTTCATCTTTTATACTGTCTATGTTTCCAGCGTCAAGTTAGCTGGATTAGCAGAGAAGCAGCAACAGCTAACGCAGTTTAACTCTAGTGAAATTCATACTGGTGAAGTAAGGTACTGACTAAGGTATTTTAATCCATTAAAACTTAAATAAGCTATTATATTGATTTCAGTGTAACAGTCAAATGTGCATATACAGTGATCCCTCACCTATTGTGGGAGTTACGTTCCAGAGACCCTCGCGATATGTGAAAATCCGCAAAGTAGCGGCGTTATATTTATTATATATTTATTTTGTTATTTATATATGGCTTTATAAACCCTTCCCAAACTCCTATAAACCTCTCCCACTGTCTTACTATAACTTGAATGATGAAGATGACGAATTATGCAGCTGCGCAGTACTGATGGCGATGAAGGTGGTGCAGCATCTTCGCCCTCGGCCGTTACTTCTATTTCCGCTAAAGGCGTAGGTGTAACTGATTTCTTCGTCTGAGTGCCGAACAGAGTTATGGGGTGTTACAGAAATACCTATATACCGCACAATGCAAATGTGTTCTCTGGAGTGATGAATCACAATTCTCTGTATGGTAATCTGATGGATGAGTCTGGGTTTGGTGGTTGCCAGGGGAATGGTACTTGTCTGACTGCATTGTGCCAAGTGTAAAGATTGGTGGAGGGGGGATTATGGTGTGGGGGTGTTTTTCAGGAGTTCCAGTGAAAGGAACCCAAATTTCATGCTCCCAACTTTGTGGGAACAGTTTGGGGATTCCCCTTCCTGTTCCAACATGACTGCACACTAGTGCACAAAGCAGGTCCATAAAGACATGGACGACAGTTTGATGTGGAAGAAATTACTGGCCTGCACAGAGTCCTGACCTCAACCCGACAGAAACATTTTGGGGATGAATTAGAGCGGAGACTGTGAGCCAGACCTTTTCGTCCAACGTCAGTGTCTGACCTCACAAATATGGTTCTGGAAGAATGATAAAAAATTCCCATTAACACACTCCTAAACCTGTGGAAAGACTTCCTAGAAGAGTTGAAGGTGAAATAGCTGCAAAGGGTGGGCCGACGTCTCATTAAACCCTGTGGATTAATGTCAAGTTCAAAAGCGTCTGACAGACAAAGCAAACACTTCTGACAGTGCTTCCCTTTCCTTTTAATGCTGGGTTACTTTTGAGATTCTGAAATTCTTTAACCTTTTCCTGAAATCAAATGGTGACTGAATACAACAATAGTGGACAGCTATTTGGATAGAAAACCATAATTTCATAGTTCAATTTGGATGAGGATGTATTTTTAAGCTTTTTTTCTTTAATTGAAGGTGTGACTCACTCCTTGCACTTGTGAGGCATCAGTGGCCAGACGAGTGGTCAGAGCTCCCGGGCTGTTCCTGTGATCATCAAACCAGCCAATCTCTTGGCCAAGCATGGCTTGGAAGCCGAGCCGACGTAACCTGCGGGTCTCAGCAGCTCTCCAGACTTAGAGAAGGCATAACCCTGAAGACATACAGACACCCAAAGTATTATTAAACCCCAAACACTCCCACAGTTATTTGATACTGAATGTGACCTAATAAATGAGTACCCTCAAAAAAAGGTTGTGCTTTCCCAGTAGGAATTCTGAACACATAACATAGTATAGAGCAACGCATCTGCTCTGCAGGATGTAAGGAAATGTTTTTCCTTTAGCAGAAGGTATTAATTTACCAAAAATAAAGGAAGTCTCTTGTGACTTTCCTTCAACCTTGATCACCAGCAGGTAGTGAATGCTGCAAAGAAGCACTAAAACAAACAGTACTGCCAAAGCAAACTGCTACTTTACCTGCAGCATCTGGGTGAAGAAAGAGATAATGCCAACCACCACAAAGAACAGGCAGATACCATTAATCTCCTTCCTCTGCTCCACAGGATCTTGTACTGAGAAAGTCTGCACAAAGACACATACAAGCATTTAAAAGTAGATAATCATTAAATTTGCTGTGTGCTTTCAGATAAATGAGGGATTTCATAGACTTTATCTGAGATCACACAATGATCGCAGTTTAAGAGGAAATTACTTCCATAAAGGGATCACACCAAGATTTAAACTGGAAATATTTTGTTCATTGTGCATGGTCATTCTGCAGTCTCACAACAGCAACTACTGTTTTTCCTAGTGTGGCTGTAAAATTAATCAAATGCTTATTTAAAATGTTTCTGAGCCCGCAAAAGCTTAATTTAATGTTCGGGACAGTCACGTCATATAGTCAGCCTTCAAAATAAGATTCACTTCCTGTGAAATGTTAATAACTATAAAATATAGTTTTGTGAAACAGCTGCTCAACAGTCCTGGGTCTTCTTTTTTATATTTCTTATTTGATAAACTACAACAGCCTGGACTGCAGGCAAGCCAGTTCAGCACATGGACTCTTCTACTACAAAGTCATGCAGTTATAAAAGATGGACTACACAGTGTAGCATTGTCTTGATGAAATATGCAAGGCCTTCTCTTTGGCATCAGTGTTTTCCAAAATAATTTCAAATTTTGATTCATCTGACCACAGAACAGATTTCAACTTTGCCTCAGTCCATTTTAAATAAGCTTGGCGGGCTGTGCAATTTCTGGTGTGACCATATATTAACTGGTGCTTTGAGTATATTGTTACATCCACAACAGGTCCCAAAAATAATACCTGAAATCCAATTCTACACATAGCAGCTTTTAGACTGAAATCATCTTGTTTGGGGTTCAAAACACTGAGCTTGAAACTCACTGCCAGGATTTGACTGAACAGTAGAGAGTAGACCGGGTTGACCCCTCCATTTATGGCAGCCCCAATGGATCCAAACAGCATATAAGGCCACTCAGGTGAGTTGTACTTTAGAATCCTGGCAACTGGAGCAGGTGCCACAAGTTCTTCACCCTCTTCTAGGACTGAATTCTGAGCATAAACACAGAGAATTATTCTAAGCAGGGGCATACAGTGAATAATATAATGTCCGAGCATGGATAGAAAAAACTACAAATATATATTACAAGCAGTTTTACACTCCACTGGTTTGTAACTGTTGTTGGCTGGCTTAAACTACCCAGACATTAAATTGGATACAAGCACGCACGCACACACACACGCGCACACACACGCACACACACACACACACACACACCTTATAGTTATCTGTTTGGGAGACAGCAATGTCTCCAGTTGCATGAACGGAGGCTTCTGGGATCAGGTTCGACAACTGGGATTGGGACCGCTGGCGGATGGAGGCTCTGCAACGAATCAGTGTTTTCCAAAGTACACCACATGTGCACACACACACACACACACACACACACACACACACACACATATAGTTACATTTGGTTTATCTATCTATATAGTCCACCAATTTAAGTCAGAAAAATACAAAAGGATTACTGCATACTGTAGGTACTCGTCTGGCACTCATTACTGGATGCTTGTATGGAGGTGATAGAGTACCTCAAGCCTCCTCTGTTGTTGTACCTATTCTAAAGTGGCTCTGGATGATGGTGTCAGCTCAATGTTCCAAATGTCAGATTTAATGCAAAAGGGTAATTAAGTAAATCATGGTACCAGCTTATACCGTGACACAAGTCAATTTCAGCTATGAAATGACTACTGTAATAATCCTATTTAGATGCACAGTCAGGGTCGAGTAAATGGATGAAAACTGAAGTAAGAAAAGGAGCACATGTGATGAAAGGAAGGGCTGATCGGGAATGTGTTTGTGTAATACCTCAGACTGTCGCGGTAGCTGCCTGCTCTGGATAGCTTTAGTCTCTCGGGCTGTTCTTCATGGTTGGCCACTAAGAAATAAGAAATTCAATAGAAGGTGATGGTCACATTCACTAGATCCTTGTAATTTCAACGTGCATAAGTCTTTCTGACAATTTAGACTGAAGCCAAGTCATAGTAGATTTCATCCTTTCAAAGGGTTGGACCTACTGTGCCGAGCCTTTTCATTCAGAGCTTTGTCTCCTTGACTCTGCAAGGTTACAAGAGTGAAGTAGACACCCTTCCTCTCCAGAAGTTCATTGTGTTTGCCCCTCTCCACGGCCTGGCCGTGCTCAAAGCCAACAATCACATCAGCGTTCCTTATGGTGGACAGCCGGTGAGCAATAGAGATGGTGGTGCGACCCATCCGTACCTATGAGGAAATTCAAAATGCTTAATGGGGCATTATTCCTGCTCAGAGAACATCAGTCAATCAGTCTTTGATTTTTGAGCTCTGATGTCTGAATCCTACATTAAAACATACACTACTAGGCAAAAGTTTTCAAACAGCCCAGTTCTTCCAGTTTTTTACTGAACTTAAAGCAGTTCAATGTCTCATTGTACTCTGAAATGAAAGCACAGAGCAAATAAACAATTTAAGTTACAAAGGAAATCATAAAATCCATTTATAAACCAAAACATTTTCTAAACCTTTGGCTCATCAAAGCAGCCAGCTTTGGCAGATATAACAGTTGAACACACTCATGGCCACATATCCTTCAGAAAGTTCTTCCCAACTCTGCTACTGTTCTGGCTATTCCGTGTATTCAAGCTTACCATCTGGGTTTTGTTTTTTTCCTATGTAGTTCTAGCGTAGCTTGGAGTTATTCTGGGGGGGGGGGTTATTATCTTGTTGTAGGATGACCAACTAGGCGCATACCAGAGTGCACTGCATGTCGCTGCAGTATTATGTGGTAGCCATATTGGTTAAAGGTTCCTCTGACTGTGTATAAGTCACCAACCCTGGATCCAGCAAAACTGCGCCAGACCATCACGATTGCTCCTCTGTTTGACAGTTGATGCTGAACACTAAGGAGCCATCCTTTGGCCTACCTGATGGCGTACCTGTGTGATGAACATTCAGTCCAAAACACCTTTTTTCGTCTCTTCAGTAGTTCTGGTGTTTCGTGGCACGGACAAGCCTCTATTTCTCATTCTGATGTCTTAGCAATGACTTTCTTGTTGCAACTCAACCTGTCAAACCTGCAACTCGAAGTCTTTTACAGTTGAAACGGAGACTTGTTAACTACAACCACTATCAAGCTGTGCTGTGGTCCTGTGAGCTGCCTGTCAGGCAAGCTATTGATTCTCAGAAACTTGTCTTTTGATTCTGTTGTGGCTTTTGATCTGTTGGACCTCTTCCTGTCAGAGTTCCCATAGTTTCTGAATGCCTTTTGATTGAGATGGAAACTGTACTCACTGACACCTTGACTTTCTTTGTAATTTCTCTGTAGGGAAGACCCACACTTTTAAGTGTTATGATGGTCTGTCTTTCTTCCATTGTTAATTGCATTTTTCCCAAAGTACAATACTGTTCAAATAATGCACACGAGTGTATGGTACCACAATCTGTTCCAACACTACTTCTACGCAGACAGTAATCTGTAAAATTTGGGACACGTGTAGGAATTGGCAGCACCAACTTTAAAGGCTTAATCAACCTCCACTGCTGCAGAACGGCTTTAAGTTCTTAAACCATTTCTGGCTCCCTGAAAAAAAGACTTTTGGTTTTAATTCTATTTTTCAGTTTTTGATACTATTTCAAGCCATTTATTGGACTTGAACTCCTTGAAATTCATTAAAAAAAAATTTTAAAAAATGGAAGAATTTGGGTGTTCTCAAACTTTTGACTGGAAGCTCAAAAATTTAGGTTGATTACACATTTTGTCCATATTTTACCATTTGTACAGTAAAACATTGCAGTGAATGCTGCAACTGGTGGCGACACTGGTAGCTATTTTTCAGGAGTCTTACACATTGCACCTTGAAATATTTAGCATCTAATTTAGGTGATGGGTGAGTCATGATGCATACTTTATCCAAAGCTTCCTGCACTATAGCTTCACTCTCATTGTCAAGAGCAGAGGTTGCCATGTCCAGCAGCAGGACACGAGGATTCCTGACCAGCGCTCGCGCGATGGCAATCCTCTGTTTCTGCCCACCGCTCATCTGGCCCCCGCCCTCCCCGACTAAGGTGTCAAATTTCTGTTGAGAAATAAAAAAGCATTCAGCCAGTGCTCAGACTTCGTGATCGACTATAAATCCTAAAAGTTTATTCCCATCCTCCAGCTCCTCTCTACCTGTGGCAGGTCCATGATGAAGTTGTATGCATTGGCTTCCTTTGCAGCAGTGATAATGTCCTCGTCAGAGACGCCTGGTCGACCGTAGCGTATGTTCTCTGCAATGGTGGTGGCGAACAGCACAGGCTCCTGCTCCACTACGCCGATCAGCGAACGCAGCCATTGGATGTTCAACCCTCTGATGTCGTGACCATCCAGGGTCACCTGAGATGGAAGCCACACAGAGCACGTGTTTGTGCTAAAATTGATGGATGATGCTATTAAAGCGCTTTGCTGCTATAATGCATTTCCTTGTTTCTTTCATTCTTTGCAACAATCCTAGTTTCAAATGATAAGGTTGTTAGTCTTGTGGAAACCCTTCATTGTGCAATAACAGGCTATTTTCTACTCAAGAAGCTGAAAGAAATAAGACAGTATGGGCCTGTAATTCCAGTAAAAGTGAAAAATGAGGCTGTTAGGATCCATTTGCTGAATAATGAAACAGATTATCATGTACTTCTATCAGCCTCAGGGGATGGTTATTTTTAAAATAGCTAGAATAAAGCTTCAAAGGATGGAGGTGTGCATCCAGGGAATAGTGTCACACCTACCATGCCCTCTTTAGGGTCATAAAAGCGCTGGATCAGTTGAATAGCAGTGCTCTTCCCGGCTCCGCTTGGCCCCACAAAGGCTGTGGTCTCCCCAGACTTCACTGCAACACTGAGCTGGTCTAGGATCTGAGCAAAGACAGGACACTTTGTGACAGGTTTCTGAAACCAGAACCATCTCAACTATGCATGAGTGATGACCAATGTAGACATATGCAAGTACCTTTACTTCAGGTCTGGATGGGTAGTGGAAGGTCACATTGTGAAATTCAATGTCCCCTTTGACCCTGTCGAGCTTATATCCAGCTTCGGAGAAACAGTCGATCTCTGGCTCCTGGCAGCATTTTAAATGTTACATTAATATAATGTGATGGTTTTTTTTTTTTTTGTGAAAATGCTCAAAGTTTCAAGTCTTCTCACTCTGTCGATGGTCTCAAAGATTATTGTAGCAGCTCCCCGGCCTGACGCAAACGCCTCCAGACACGGAGAGGCCTGCCCCAAATTCATGGCTCCTACCAGAACCCCAAAGAACACCTGAAATAAAAACAAAAAGGTGTATTAAAACAGCAACATTTTGTTAGCTTACAGAAATGCCTGTGATCTGGACTCTTCGGTGTAACAAATCAGGATTTAAAAGATTCTTTGTTGTTTAATCTTGCATTGTTAAGCATGTGTAAAACTAAATAAGCAGCGGTGAGAAAGTGAGAGTAGAACATTTCCCTGAAAAATTTGAACATGCTAGGAAACAAAATGGGGCTGAGCATGAGCAGGATTTACCAGTCAATATAGGCTGCAGTTCATATTTTGTCATTACAGGTGTGATACCTGCAGTAGAGTTCCTGGTGTGTACTCTTCAGTGTCCACAACCAGCGTGGAGCCATACCAGAAGGCCAGACCGTAGCAAAGGAAGATAACCAGCCACATAAATCCAGTGAAAGAGCCAATAATCAGACCCTTTCTGATGCCCCAGCGCTGGGCTGAGATCAGGTTCCTGTCGTACCTTTAGAAGAAGAGAAGAGCTTACTTGAGCTACCCTTAGTAGCACAAATTAAGAACATG
>JAMQGT020008609.1:0-41861 GCA_024447675.2 Pterophyllum scalare
TATGGTTGTGCATCCTCTCTTCGTTCAGTTACGTATTGCTCTAGAATTAGCTGGCGGCTAATGACTACATAAATATTGGCATATTTAGAGCCATATACAGGGTGTCCCGTGGGTTTCTGTTCCCGGGAGGTGACTCAGATCCCTTTGGGAGTGCGTCAGGAAGTGGATCTGGTGTAAAAAAAAAATCTGCCAATTCAAACATGCGAAGCTACCCGCTGTGGCGACCTACTTGTGAATAAGGGTGTAGCCAACAGTAACTTATTAGCTTTAATTAATGGATAGTTGGATATTTTAACATGGCAGTCTATGAGGATTGGCTCGCTTTTGGAGCCAGCCTAAAGTGGGTAAAAATGCACACTATGTAAAAGTCCATCAGTGTAAGAGGACGCTAACAATGTTTAAAATAAGTTAAATCAATATAATCAGTGCAGAGAATATGTTGTGTTGACTTTAGCCAAAATCTAGGCCCCTACTACTTTAACCCAAAAACCAGATTGACCAGAAGGTGTCTTTCTAAACTACACCGTCCAGTTACAGCAGATACTGTACTCCTTGAATGAACTTTGCATGGGGTTACATAACACGTTGCTAAAATTTTTTGTTTTTCAAGCAACAGTGGCAACGTCAGACAATCAAATCCTGCAGTGAAAATATCCTGAAAGAGCGAGGTGGTTGTTTGCACAGTTGAGAATCAAATGTAGAAGTTGATCATTGCCACAAACAAGCAGCCTGGTGTACATCAAGTTGGTAACAGGCAGTTAGCTTGACTAATGCTAAGTGCTCGGTTAATGAGCTATGATGATCGCAGGTGTGATTCCTGCCTAAGGATACTACTGGATACTACGACAGTACTACTACTGGATAGTACCAGACAGTACTATATATATATATATAGATATATAATTTCAAAAGGTGCTAAACGCTGAGGCTTTGAACTGCTGTTATGTTGAGACCCAAGATACCATAGAAAGCGCATATGCCTAATATGGTAATTGTCGGCACAGAAGCTCCAATCAAAACTTGTAGTTGCAAGGAGCGGCCAATCAAGAAAGCTGACTCAAAAGGTAGCTTTGGCTGTAATGCTTGCACCAAGGTCCAGCATAAGGTGAGCATTAATCATTGTGAACTTTAGTAGACTCCAAGTATAAAATATTTAACTGGAAATGAGCAGACTAGGGCCAGTTTAATTAATAAAAAAAAAAAAAAAAAAAGAGCCAGGCTGTGTTGCATGGTCTAAAGACTAATAACTAAAAAAAAGGAATGTAGTAGTAATAATGGTTGATGTTTTTTTGGTTGATTTCTTGCAGATTGTGTATTATCTAACAGCAGCCTTCGGAACTGCACAGTGACATCTGACCTCCTAACTTTATTTCTGTCCAAAAGCAACAGTATCTTACTCTTCCTAAGCCTCATTGTGGCACCATTGGAATGGGCATTGGCACTGGAGAGAAGTATACTGTGCCAGCTACTACCCATAATTCTTTTCCCTCAATTAGTGCTGGCCGCTCAGCATTTAGTATTGACAAGATAGTTGTATATTATCCCTGGCTGCATTAAATGCTTCAGAGATTTGCACTGTAATTTCAACCACAAAGTTTAGCAAATCCTTGACACTGTGCTGAATGTGTAGTGGTGCCACTTCCTAAAGACATTAGTATAATATACCTCGCCTAACGTTTACCATGGGGAATTAAAATAGGACCAGAGTGGAGAGGGATGGCAGGAGTAAAAATCTGAGCGTATGGGAGTTTTTAGTCATTCATGTTTCTTAATTATTTTCTCAACCTGATGCAATGATAATTGGTGGAATCTAAACAGGACTGAACATATAGGCTTTCACTCATCGCCTTTTCATATGGACACTGAATCCAACCACAGGAAAAACTGCAATCTGATCGGTCAACTTATGATAATATTATAGTTAGGACTGTGAAAGGTCAAACCACAGCACACGTCTTGTTTTACGTGGCCTCTGCTGAGAGAACCCACAGATGGCTTCAGCATTGCTGCAGGGCCAACGCTCTGCGAAGTGCCTCTGGGGAAGGGATAAATGCCAGCAAAAACCCATGGCCCCCCCCTATTTTCACTCCTTCTCCCCTCCGCTCGTTGCCCCTCACTCCCACATGGACGCTTGTTTGAAAGTCCTCACTGCTGGAGATTCGCTCCTCAGTTGCTCGTGTCCAGAAATGTGCGCAGCAGCAGAATCTGCTGTGTACACGTTGTCTTCGGCATCCGGGGGGCATATCAGAGTAATTGGGGTGGATTAACTGATCATCATCTTTTGACCATGTGACCACAGTGTTTAAAAGGTCAGCAGTGATTCGTTTTGCCAATCTGTCTTTTAAACCACCTGTTGCACTCTTTTTGACATTTTCTGCAACCAGAATGAGACGTTTGCTGGTCACTGTGCCGACGTGAAGAACGGGAGCGAAAAGAGAAGTTTTGAATCGCATGCAATATGTTGCGCTTATTGATTTCACATACAGCGTCATCTAGATCGTTTTGTGGTCTCGTATTACTGCTCTAATGTGCACAGCTACTGCTTTTTACATCGTATTCAGCAACCAGGGCAACTGTACCCCACTCTCACAACCCTGAGGTAACCATAGACTTTAACAGAGTCATCAGATCCAAAATAAAATGACATGAACTATATTTAACCCCCTTTCCCACCCTATTTTTGGAACTTTTATGAGTAGTGGTTACATAGAAAGCTGTGCTCAGCTCTGGGTACTAGCACCACCTGTTTCTGTTTAGAAATATGAAACGAGGTTTATAGAAAAACGACATTTTCATGTGGTCGCGGGACATAAACATAACCGGGTCACTGGGTTTAAAAGTGGTACATTTTCAGTTAACATGTTGTACATTTTACTTCATTGTATGACCTAAATCAATGTCCTGTGGCATACTGTGACAACTTTATTTTCATATATCAATACACAGCTACAAAAAAAGTAATGAAGTAATTATTTACTGTATTGGTGCTTGGTAGGCACTCATTTCCTTTATAAAATTACACATAGATATAGGATGGTGAGAGCTGTAGTGTGTGACGCATTAAAAGGTCTTGATTGACACAGAAGAATTTAATAAGGGGTGAAATAGATTGTTGGACCTAGACTGGTGATCTGCCTGAGGTGTGCACCACCTCTTGCCCAAAGGCAGCTGGGAAAAGCTCCAGTCAAATGACTCTAAAATGAATAAGTAACTAAGAAGAGCCTGACGATCCACCATCTAAAGAAAGACAAGAAACTTCTTAGTATGGAAAATTTGTCTTATGGCTTTAGCTTGGGCGTGTGATGTCAACTGCCTTCAGAAGCTGGATGGTGCTGAGCCACAACCTCTTCAGTCTCCCTAGCGGTCGTTGACCTTGGGGGCTGAGGGAAAAGGTGGTTTTCACCACTGAATCTTAATTGCTTCTGACCGTGTGCCATAACATCGAGGGTACAATTCTTGCATCTCATCTGCAACTGGTTTAACTCCCATCCCACCCATTTTCTGACATCTACCTTAATGGCGTGGTACCACAGGGCTAGGATCCATCAAAGTTTTTCAAACTGACCCAAAGAGAAGTCTTTAATCTGCCACCAGAACTAAACTCTTATCATTATCTGCACATCTCAGAAAGACTTAATCAAAACTGTTAACCATACCACCGGTCCATATAGGGACTACTCTGTCTGCATCCACTTTTCGTTTCTTGGCTGGTGATTGGTGCTGGTGCCTTGCTGTGACTCTGCACTTTTCTGCTAACCACTGAACGGCCACTCAGTTATTTTTATGGGCTTCAGGCACACACACTAATGCAATGGCAACGTCTAAAAAGCCACAGGTTCCCAACCATTGGAGAATTTACAGTCACACCAAATTCAATTTCATGGGTCAAGGGCATCCACAATGGGGCCATCAAGTCTGCTGTTTGTACTTCTTAATCACTTGTCATCAATTCCCACAGCAAGAGGTTATATTCCAAGATGTGCTAATTGGAGGAATATGTTTTAGGTAATTACAGAAAATGCTAACTTTGGGTTCATGCTGCTGGCTAGCTCAAGCAATATCTGCTTTCAAATGAATACCTGCTTTAACTAGTTGCCTGTTAGTCATGTGGCTTTGAGAGAAACAAACCTATAAATAAACACTGCTTATGTTTCAAATAAATCTGCCATAAACTTTCAGAAACCTAAATTTTCTTCCATATCAATAAATGTCAAGCCCGTGTTCAGACAGTCTCCTGGATCTATCCACTGTGGCCTCATTCCAGAAAGTCCTGCTTGCTGCATGAATGTCACTCAACCAAACCTCTTGTAAAATTAATTGTGCGCATTAATCTGTAAAAATGTACCATAAATGTTATTTCTGAGATGTCAAAACCAATCCAGTGCTCTTTGACACATACCTGATACTACTCTACATCCGTCTGTGTTAGGAGCACAGGCATCACATTGGGAGACAGGAGGTTTCCATAATCCTCCCTCCCGTTGTCTCCTTAGAGGAACATCTACTCTTCATCACTGTCAGCTCTCTCTCCCAGGAGAGACAATGCTCAGCTGCCTTGGAACTTAGGGTCACATTTTTTGCTCGTCACCTAACCCCTCCTCACAAACAAACACTGACATTGAGGAATTTTGTAAACATATCTGGAGTGAACACCAAATTTGTCCTCGCTCCAAACTTCCAGGAGCCTTACAAAGTCATTAATCATGCGATAGCTTCCCAGAGGTGGCTGTCAGTTTCAGGGTAGGAATAGTGATTCCTCATCGCTAAGTGAAATAGCAAGCAGAGTGCAGACGGAAAGGATAAATCACTCGAGAAGTGAAGACAGGTAGCATTCAGCAGCTGGCCATCTGGCCCTTATCACATCCCAGACTGGCTGATTTTATTGCTTTTCATTGCTTTCTGGGGGCCCGAGAGAGATTTTAACAAACAACCTGTCAATCTTGCCTGATATGATCGTCTTCTGCTGGTTGTTTAAGTGATTACAACCTGGATTTTAAACATCATGCTCCCGTAAGATGAAGTGGCTTCCCAGGGGTGAATTGTTTAAGTCAGTAGTCAGACATTGGGAGCTGTTTACTATAACCCCAATCGATGCATTTTCATGGAATAAGGTTTAAAATGTCCATATAAAGGAGAGTTACTTAACAGACAGCAGTGTCACTTATGCATTGATGTCTCTGGCTAATTTTGGAAGACACAGATAATGTGGAAGATTCCTAAATTAGGCCAAAATAGTGATACAAATACACTGGACTGTCCTGCGCTGTTATTTTGCACTACTTTATGCAGTTTATCCAATTATATTTAAAACAGTCACCTCAAGGTGCTTTATATTGTAAGTTAAAGACCATAAAATGATTACAGAGAAATGAATCATGTTTGTTGTACTGTAACTGCAACATGATGACAACAAAGCTTGTTGACTTGTGTGCGATGAACCTACTAACAAATGGCCCCGCCACACAAACCTAGAGACGGGTTGGTGACCGCCTAGCAACTGCTGTCACTGTCGGTAGGGAAGGATGAGTATTCCCCAAAAGGTTGCGAGTGGTGGCTGGAGGTTGCTTGCTGTTACCAGGTGAAATTGATCGCTATAGTTGGCGAGTATTTGTTCGCAAATATTTGGGAACTACTTGTTAAACGATTGTGAAACTGTGAAGTGTGGGTTACAGAACAATAAAAGAGAACGTTCGCCTTCAACATAAAGTTGTGACTTGAGAAGTACTGATTTCACTGCTTCCAGTTTGCCTCCCACTTTTTAAAGTTTCACTATCGCTTGGTGGTTATTTAGCAAATGTTTGCAAGCGAATCTGCAGCTTCAGTGCAAACTGTGGTGTTTGGAGCAATCTGGTAGTTACCCAAGCAGTCACAAAGAGGTTTTTGGTGCTGCACCCTCTTTGCAGCAAATTTTACCTAGCAACAACCAGCAGCGTCCAGCAACCACTTATCAAGTGGTTGTGGAATACTCATTTTTCCCTTGTGACCAGTGGTTGAACTGCATCAAATGTATGGCGAACAACTCTCAAGCAATGTGTATTGACAAGTCGCTAGCCAGTGAGCGTATGGTTTATTAAGCTGACTTGTTACTTTCAAAAGATGCCAGTAGCAAAAACACTCATCTTGAGACTTTGATACAGGATTTCACAAACCAAAACTGTGTTGTTCCAAAGTCCTCATTAATAGAAAGTGTTGCATCAGGAAGGCATCTGGCTTAAATCTGTGCCAGATCAAATGTGCAAAGCTAGCAATTAGTCCATGTTAGTAGCGAAGCTTGCTAAATAAGTACAACTGAGGGTTGATTTTAATCACCAAAACCAATAAAGGCATCTTCCGTGAATTGAGTGCCCTGCTGATGTTGACTGTAGTTTTGCCTGGACGTTGGCCTCATTTGTCCCCACCACAATGTCTGCTTCCACCACGATAATGCACCATGTCACACTTTGTCCTCACTGGCTTTCTTTTGGCTAATTAAGAAATTCATATTTTTATTTTTATTGCTGTGGTCATCTTTGGCTTTGCGTCAGTTCTCCCATTTAGCGTGTAATCTCACTGCATCACTCGCGGTTTATAGGCCTATTATCTGGTAGTACATTTGTTGTTGTTTATCGGTAGTCTTCTACCAACGTTAATGTTGCTAATGGTGTCATGTGGAGCCATCCCAAATCCCCTCAGATAGAAACTGGTTCACAGACTTTTTAAAGTTAAGAGGTCTATTAAGGACTTATTTTTTGAGCTGTGTTACTAACTATTCATATATTGACCATAACCAGTATTTAATACTTGAAAAAAAATGGCACATATTCAACTGCATACTTACCAAGCGCCCACACATATATCAGGGTCTTCAGACAGTCTCTTTAGAGATCCACACAACACCTTGAAATAGGGGTCAGAGTTCTGCTAAAACGCATCATTGCTGTAAACATTGTTTAGAATATTATTCAACGGTTTTCTCCAAACCTTGTGGACTCTTGCCATTCTTGAACCTTCCAAGAAGACCTTTACCACTGAGCAATCTGACTGCTGAAACACTTCTCCAGATGGTGTGGTTTGCACATCTGTTGAAGCCTCCAGATGTTTTGGCACGCACCTGACGAGCTCCAGGGCTTCGTTTTAATTTGTCCAGATGTGGGGGGAATCTTGGGGGCTTGCTGAAGGAGGTGTAGGAGGAAAAGAAATGTTGCACTCTGAAAATTGTGACAATTGTAAACCATCCATCAATTGTGTTAAACAGTTAGTCGATAACATAAATAATATAGATGCACTCAAATAACTTTATAGTTAAGACAAACCTTCTACTCTTGTTTTATTACTTTATTGCAGCCTTTGGATTCAAGTTCAACTCGTCTCAATCCATACAGAATCGATTCATTATATAGGTGATGCTTTGCGACTTTTCTAGAGACCTTTTAGACTTTTCTGAAATACAGCTGGGTCCCTTTGTTGCTTGCTTACAAAAATCTGTCAGTTAACAGACATTAAAAAACAGTAATTTCAGAAAGTTATAAATAGCGTAAATGTACAGTATAAATAGTATAAAGCATTAATGCTGTCCAGAGGATGAATCATTATTACTCCGTTGGTCCCCTGGCCATAAGGAGGACATTTATGGCTCCAAATGAAATATCTCTCCTCCTACTGGATTGATTGCAATTGAATTTGGCACAGACGTCTATGTTTTTCTACAGATAAATTCTAATAACTTTGGCGAGGTACGTGCATTGCAGCTCTTTGGAATTCTTTCTTTTAAACCTTTTATGCCTCTTTTTATTACAACTACATTTGTTTTTTAGGCCTTTTTTTTTTTTTGCTACCAGCTGTTGTTCAGTCGAATGACTCACCCATTTGATCTAGACTGAAATATCTCAACAGCTATTGGATCTGTAGCCTCACTATAGAGGATAAAATCCTGATTATATTGATAATCTCTTAACTTTCTGCATGGTGGATTGGTTTAAAAGTCAGTAGGACGGTCCCCAGATGGCACGTCCTAATGACTTTAGTAATCCCTTGGTTTTCCCCTACTGCCACTTTGAAATCTCAAAATCCGATACCGATATTCACGACCGCAAAGGTATGGCTTGTATAACTTGCAATCATGCTTAGCTGTAGTGTGTGCTTAGCGTTGGTGAGCAAATGCTACAAGCTCTATGCTGCTGCCCTACGTCCCATTAGACCAGTTCAAACTGAAGCAAAGTGAGGCTGTTCTTTCCATGAGCTCACTGCATGCTAACAAGAAGGATTACATTTATTTTGTCCTGCACCAAATCAAAACGGTGAGCCCCTGAAAGCACACAAAAAATGTACTTTATTTTGATTTTAACAAAATCTGGAGGAAACTTCTTCTTCTTCTGGATCTCCTCTGCGCCATATTGCTACTCATGCTCAAGTACCACATCGTAGCACTTCAGCCACTACAACATGAACAACAGCAGGAGTTTAAAGTGAAGACAAGCTGATCACAAACAACGGCAATTGAGCCAAAGTGCTTTCCAGTCAAGAAAAACTGATTATTATTTAAAGTGCACAAAAATATAAAGATAAAAGCAAAACCCAGTGGGGTTATAATATGGACATTCCAGTGGGTTGAATAGCTACTGTGGTTCATAACCAGATGTCATGCCCGGCAGCTTTAGCTGGACATTTGTGTCAAATAGGAAAAAGTAGAGGGTTAACATGATAAATATAAGCATGAGGCATTGGCATTCCAAAGATGTTAACATGCTTAATTACAGTGTCATAGAGGCGCTATCAGGGCAGTAAATGTCTTTTTGGAGTCTTTGTTAGTTTGGTCAAATTTGTCAACACAGCCATCCTGACGAGGTTTTGGTGAGTTCGTTTATTGAGTCTGTCCACGTGACCGAGTGTGCCAAGTGTTTAGTTTCACTGTATTATTGTAATGTTGTGAACTTCATATCAATCTGACAAATATGACCATAATTAAATGAAAAACTAATAAAAACCAAACTGAAACCTTTTTAAATAATGACAAACTGACCTGGAAGCAGTGCATGCGCTCTGTAAGCTAAACTGGACTAAATGGGATTTAAAACAAAATTAAAAACTGTTGGAAAATATGAAGCGTGTGTAAATCAACCCTCTGCTGCTGGGGTGCATCCCTTCAGTATCCATTTTCACATAATTACTAAACAGTATTAAGCAGCTTTATCCTGTGTTATTAATGGCTATTCATAAATGTCGACTTAACAAGGAATACATGTTTAATCCATTCAATTTCTATTAACGTTACACAATGGGAATCCTGTCCAATAACGGGGTCTCCAGCTGCCTTGGAATACTCCTCCGCCCCTGAACATCCTTCTTCCCGTTCTCTCACTCTCACTTCCTCACCTGTCAGAGGTGGAATGTCGCTGGCGGATCCAGTCCTCCAGGGTCCGACTCCTGACAGATGTAACGATGCTCAGTGGAAATGTTTCCCAGCTCCTGTTCACAAACAACACTCGGCAGCGTCCGCTGTGGAACAGCAGCTGCTGTCTGCCCGAAACAAGCAGCTCATGAATGAAGAAGATAGGCAGTCAATGCTGAGCCAGGGCAGCTCATGTGCCTGCAGGATGTTTAAAGCTTTATAGTAGATTCTTTTAAATGCTAAATTTTATGTTCCCAAACCTGCAAAATTGAAAAAAAAAAAGTTTTATGCTTATTATTATTATTATTATTATTATTATCATTATCATCATCTAATGTTTGATATTTGTTTGAGACTTTTTAAAATGTCCATCATTAAGATTATATTTCACCCACAGGCAAAATTGTATAGCTCGTCATACCACGGCCGGTGTGTAATGTCACAATATGGAGCATGTCATTTTTCTGAATTTCTGATTATTTAGGGAAGTTTTATTTCTCAGCTTCTTGTGATTAAACTGAATACTAAACAGATAATTTTCTTTTCCTTAATTTTAGGTTTTTGTTATACAATTAAAGTTGATAATAACGGACAAAAACATCTTGAAAAACTAGTGTTAAAAGGTCCCAACTTCTGCTTATTATGTTAGGAGGGGAGTTTAAGGTGCTCTATAATACATCCTGTGACACCCATAATACTACAGAGTACTTCAGTGTAAGAAGGGGAGGTTATGACAGGTGTTTTCAAACATTTAATGCCCGAGCCACATGGAAAAAATTTGAAGGCACACCTGTACTCATCCCTTTGGAAGCAGCCCGAGGTTTCTTTGAGAAGCAATGCTGGATTTGTAGGTGTTTAGTTTGCATGGCTCCGTGTCAGCATTAGCCAATTTATCCCAGCAGATTCCGGACTCAGGCCCGGGATGAGCAACAGCCATGAGACTGGTAGTTCCTGCAACTGTTTCTATGGACTGCTCTTTTTTTCTAAAATTGTTCACCATTTCACTACCATTAATGCCCACAAACTACTAATATAGTGAGTTTTGAATACATTAATTACTTTTGTGCACTTGGATAGGACAGTAATGGTTTGTGGCTAGCACAAGACACCTGAATTTAGCTCACAGCACACCAGCGTGCATCACCACAGTATTTGGAAACAACGGCCCTCACCTCGAAGAATGATGCAGGATCACAGTTTTTATTTATTGTGTTTAACCAGCAATGTTAGAAGGGGAGGAAAGGATACTCAAGAATATGCAGCCCACGCCCATTATAATACAGTGCAAAGGGAAACATTGTTCCTCTAAAATACCCTCAAAATGCTCCTGACTTAAACTCACTGTATAATTTGTATCTCCTTTCATTTAAAGCACTCCAAAGGTACTCATGAATTAAAAATAATTACAGTATAATGTGCTCTATTGTATGCACCTGCAAGAACTTTGAATATTACGATTGCATCATAAATTTAGAAGAATTACATTATAAATTGTGGTTCCTGTCTAACATTGTGAAGAAGAACATTTGGGGAAATGTTTGTGTCGTATGGAAAGAGCACTGCTGTAGGTTAGGTTAGGATAAAATAGCAATAAATAATTGAATCTTCATTTTTTTTTTAATGTGCAGATCTTTCCACTGGAACAAAAGTGCAGAATCTGTAATCACCCCCTTTAGAGAGAAAAGAGGTTCTGTGGATCCACTCTGCCCAGGCTCGGCTCAGCGCCGTGGCCGATCTTCGTGGCAGTTTTCCAGCTCTCAGCAGGAAAGGAAGTGGCTCTCACGGGTGGCGCTCAATTCGCCCTCTACTGGGCGGAAGTCAGGCTTCAATGAGGCTGTCAGTGGAATAGGTCATGCTGTCAGAGCGCACCAGAGTTCACATCCTCTCATTAGACTGCAATACTTTCAATATCCCTTCATGGGAAAAAAAGCAGAGTCAGGAAAACTGCACTGAGCCACACATAAAAATCAAAACAAAAAAAAAAAAACAGGCTTGCGGTGATGGGACTGTGCAGGTGTAATCAGGTAGACGGAGGGAGAGCGTGTGCTGGAATTTGTTTTTTTGCACATGTAGTCACACACCGGCTGTATCAGCTTACACCATGTGCTGAAGACATAAAGATTCTCAGCTGCTGAAGTGTGACGGAAAGGGGGTGGGGGGTGGGGGGGTTGCGGGGCTGCAATATCGAGATCCAGGTTGTTGTGTTGTAACACTGAAACGTCAAGTTTGGATGTGGGTTGCGAGAGCGACCTCGAAGATTTCTCTGAAGCAGCTCCGGGTTTATACACTGAGGAGCGTGCTTCATCGGGCTGGGAGCTACTCAAAGAAACAGAACTCATCGAACAAGCTAGAAACTTTATTTGTTAAAACAAGTATATAGAGTTGCTGCATTACAACATTTATCTTGCTAGATTGCGGTTTTATACATTTACCAACAGTGGTTCAGAGAGGCAACTCCTACTGGAAACAAATGGCATATGTATACAATACAAATTAGCAAACATATCAAAATCAGTTTTTACAACTTTTTTTTTTTTTTTTTGTAGCAACCAATTCTTTCTATTGGTGTGCCATAGTGCAAACTGTGTTGTTTGTAAGACAGAGTATAAGCATGATTTCGACATTCATATCGTTTTCTGTCTTAAACACATTTTCATTTGGAGGCTGCATTCATCGTGCCTTCAGTTCAAGTCCTTCTGTCCAGTCATGTGAATTTTACAATCAGAATAATTCAAGTGTATCGGGCAGGTCGGGCTGTTGGGTTGGATACTGACAATTGCGACTGAGGGAGAAATCTCTCTGTTGGGTGTATTGTTGCATGTATGTATGGCAGAGTGCATGAAGGCCTGTCAAGACCTAAAGTGGTACTTCAGACTGGTGGAACGGGTTTGTGTCCGTAGGATCTGAAGAGGGATTCGCCACCACATCGTTATGGAAGAAACAAACAAAACAAAACCATTAAAACTGAAACTTTGAGCAACACAAGGAAGACAAATCTCCAAATTAGTCAGGCTGTGGTTTAACTTTTCATCGGCTCTTAGGGACACCTGTACCAAAACGTGTTCTACCAGTTTGAAATATCACCCTAAAGAGTCTCCAGCTGCGTTTTTCCGAGCCCTTTCAAAAAGTCCTTGAGGATTCCTGGTTTCACTCTGAAAACAAAACTAAAAAAAAAAATGATTATCACAAACACAGAGCAATAAGTGTAATAGCTTGTATGTCGGCTACGAGTGGATCGGAGTAGATGGAGTATAAACGGACGGCATGTTGGTATAAATGGACAGAGCACTTTTTTAAAAAGAAGAAAAACAAGACTGTTTTAGATAACTGTGATCATTTCTGGCTACATTCACTTCAAAGTCCAGCATGTGTTATGTATGTGTGTGTGTGTGTGTGTGTGTGTGTGTGTGTGTGTGTGTTTGCGTGTGTGTTTGCATTCTTGCATCCACCTGGCTTCAAGCCTCTATGGCTAAGATTTCACTGGAGGAAAGAAAAGTGAGAACTATGGAAAGCGTTGCCCTGCAGGAAGGTCGGGCTGTTTGTGGCCTCTACTCTGGTTCTATTGCACCGTGTTCTGCAGGAAAGCACTGGAACTGGTGGATTGGTGGCGTCAAACAGTCTGAAAGACGGGGGCCGGACGGCGCCTTGGCCTCGCCGTCCTCCCTCTCTCTCCATCTCAACTCAAGAGCATCCACAACGGTCCACCACCATGGAGGGGATCTTGCCGTAGATGATTTGCTCTTTGCGGTTAAAGTAGAGCATGTTGATTGGTGACATCTTGGTTGGGGTACAGCAGGGACCTGCGGTCCCTTTGGGGTTGGCTTTGTTCACCAGGTGGGTGTGTGGGTACTTCTGTAAGTGCATGTACTCACACTCCCCAGAGCAATAGTTGGCCTTGTAGCGTTTTGGTGCAATAATCCAGTCCCAGCCAAAGTCCTCGAAGTCCACAGTGAGTGGGTAGCGGCAGCACCGGGACTCTGGAGAGTTCTCATCGCAGTCCAGGCCCGAGTCTCTCCGGGCACGCCTGGGGCCCTCTGAGATCTTCACCTCCATGAACGGTTGCTGAAACGACAGAGACTGTGTGAACCCTTTGAAAATAACAGGTTTGCAGAAGGAGGCGGGTGACAGCGTTTGGCTTTTCATCTTTTAATCCGCTGCCCTGCGGCAGTCAGTTTTCAAACATGGCACGATAATATTATGAAACTTTGAGTTCTGCAGAAATTAAATGATCTGATGGTTGGTTACCCACAGCTGTCTAGTTATTCTAATTGCCCCAGCGCCTGGTGCCATTATTAGAGCTGTGTGATGTGTGTTTGTCATTGATAGCAGCTGTGTGTGTGTGTGTGCGTGCGTGCAGGCAATTATTCTGATTTGCACAGCCACACTGAATACTTAAAGGAATGTGGAGCAGGTGAACTTTTATGTAATGAAGCAATAAGATTTGAGGTTATTGTGGACCGGGCGTTTGTCCAAATGCAGGTGTGCGCCTACATGGAGTCTGTGTTGATTAACAGCTTTCAAAAGTCTTTTATATCCTGATTCCTTCTTTCAGGAATGTTTAACCACCTGCTGAGCCTGCAAAGCCTCTCTGCACACTGGAAGTTAAAGTCTCACCCTCCGTACGGTCCAACAGAGAAGCGTGAACTGTTTTCTGAACACAGACGCTTTAGAAATTGTTTCTTATAGAACAGTCTGAGTGCAGCTCTGCACATGTATGCGCAAACTCCACTCAGCTGCTGTATTAAAGAGCAGGTTCATCACTTGAAAGTAAAAACTTAACCACCAGCTCTCTGTTAAATTGCAAATAAAAGTTGAGCTCACCAGTCCCTCCTCTCCGGGCTCTGCGGAGGTCATGGCTAAGTCATGTCCCCTCGAATCGAAAGCGTTGATCTCGATGCCCCAGTTGGTCTCCGGCTGCCGCAGCCACACACTCAACACTTGTTTGACGTCTATGCTTTGCCAAGAGCTGACCCCAGCATTCACATCGATCTTCAAGGAGCGGATTCGTATGTGTCTGCTCCCGTCTGTGACCGGTGTAAGCCGGGAGATTTGCAGGAACACGGTCGTCGCTTCCTCCGACGGACGCAGATGCACCCAGAGCTGCGCTCGAACTACGCGATTGGGTTGAAACTTCTGAGTAATGGAGAAAAAGCAGCACTTTGGCTGTCCGTCCACCTGGACGGCGGAGTCAGCTGCGGAGACATGGGAGAAGAAAATAATCTCCATGATCACCGAGAAATAAAGTGGCGCATACAAGCGTGGTTGAGTAAAACGTGTGCGTTATCACCCGGCGCATCCCCTGCCAAAGTACAGCGTCTTATATAGTAGTGCTTTAAATCTTACAATCTACATTTTATTATCAAAACCTGGGACAAAAATCAGATCGCTTGGTCTCAAGATAAAACCTCTTGATGGCGTCTCCTGCGCGCTCTACCACGTGCGTAAAAGGTTCTTTTGGAGACGTGTTTGAGCGCGCCAAGAAGTAAAGACATTTCTGACTTACGTTCAGTTGCCATCATCACGATTGTCTCCGTGGTTGCGTGCTCATCGTCGTCCTCCGCGATCACATCCCTGTTGTCATCTCCCAGCACGTCGTACTGGTCCAGGAGCTGCTGCAGCGGCGGCGCTTTGGGCAGGAGCTGCTTCACGATCTCCCTGCTGATGTTTGGAGCTTCCTTCATTCGCAGCTTGCTCAGAATCTGAGACTTTATCGCGTTTAATCGCATGGTTTTAATCTGCTGCCGGACCTCGCAGGTAGCGCACTGCTCCGTGTCTACTGGGGTGCTGGCGGAGGGCTGCTGGTGCGCCTCTTGGTCACTCAGAACTACTGGACCCAAAGCAATCAGCAAGCTAAGATACAGCACAATCTGAGACAGATGCATCGTCTCTAAGGCGTTAAGTCTGGTTTCAAAATAAGTGAAAAGATCCTTTGCAGTGTGCTGGAGCTGATGCGCGGCTGAAATGGGGTTGGATTAATGTCCCACACTGATAGGCATCATACTTTATTAGCGCGCACCTTTTTATACTCCAACTTTAGCCTCTTTTGTGTCGTCAAAAACTATGATTGGCTGGACAGACAACAATGAATTTTAACCGACTGACATGAAAACTTTTTTTTTCGCTGTCAACCCATACAGGGACGGAGGCTGTGGGCATGTGTTGGACGGCGGCACGGAGTAATATTTAATATCACCAAAAAGCAAACGATCTAATGCGAGCAAAGAAAAAAGTTCCACTCATTTGATTTTATTAAACTTTGCAGTGCGCCTCGGATATCTTTGCTTGCGTCCCCTCTGCGTCGTCGAGAGACGGCAGCGTTTTTGGAAACAGCTGATTTTCGATTACATTTAACATTTCTGAATAAACGTAACAGCTGAAGAAATACAGCAGATGTAATGTTACCGAGTGGCGATTAAATTAAAGGTCAGGCTTTCTGTGAAAAGCGAATCCATCCACTCACATTAAAAACTGGAAATATATTATTTCCCAAAAGAGGATTTAAAAGAATCCATCCAAAGAGAATAAAATAAAACTGTAGAAAATACAAAATGGTGAAACCTGGTTGAGCCACATGAGAAAAGAGCGCCATCGTGTGGCCAGTTACTAACGCCAACATCGGAAACATCATCTACTGGTGTCCAGGTTACTTTAAAACGCAGGTATTTAATTTTGATGCACTCTTTGTGATAGACAAAGCTGAAAAATCTACAGGCGGTGCTTTAGGTAATTATCCTTTTAATATACTTGACATCATTTTGAGTATAATTATCTTTTATTTATGTGGATTCCTTCTCTTTCTTTATATGCTAATCTTAATTTCTTTTTTTTAAAGCTAGAATACGTTTTGGGATCAACTTGAAAGAAAGGCGGATGTGAAATGTAAAAGTGAGATCTGCACACTTGTAATAATCATAGTTTCTAAGTTAAAAGGCTTTTTGTCAGTTCTGACCAATAAATCATGAAGTTGATCTCGAAGGATTGTTAACATGACCCCACTCTGCACCCCTACAAAGTTTGATCAGAATTCATTCAAAACCGTTCGAGCTGACAGAATGACAAGCACACACTACCAAAAATAAAAGCACCTTGGTGGAGGTTATAATGAAAAGAAGGATGACGACGAGGAAGAAGATGGGGAATAAAAGAAGGTGAAAGACAAGAAGAAAGGGGACAAGCACAGGGGAAAAAATTATAACAATTACACATTGAAAATTCTTCTATAAAATAGACTTTCTGATTACAGTATAAGATAGAGACCAGCCCTAAATTTGGATCAGCGTGCTTTTGTGTAAAGATTTCAGGCATTTTTAGAAGGTACACTTGTTCAGCTGCACATGAAGCTGAAATATCTAAATCAGCCAATCAAAGGCAGCAACAGTTAGGCTTGTAAACATGGTCAAGATGACCTGAAGTTCAAACTGAGCCTCAGAATGGGGAAGAAAGGTGATTTAAGTGACTTTGAACCTGGCATAGTTGTTGGTGCTGGTCTGAGAATTTCACAAACTGCTGATCTGCTGGGATTTTCCCACACAGCCATCTCTTGGGTTTACAGTTCTCTGGGTGAATGCCTTGTTGGTCAGACTGCTACGAGCTGATAGGAAGGCAACATTGACTCAAATAATGACTCGTTACACCCACGGGATGCAGAAGACCATGCGGGGCGCCACTCTGTCAACTTAGAATAGGAAACTGAGGCTACAGTTCACACAAGCTCATCAAAACTGGACAATAGAAGCCTGGAAAAACACTCAATTTCTGCAACATTTGAATGTAGGGGCTGAATTTGGTGTAAAGAACATGAAAGCATGGATCCATCCTGCCATGTATCAACGGCTCCGACTGGTGGTGATGCAATACTGTGGGCTCTTGGCACAGTTTTCCTCTCTTATTAGATGTTAGATTCAACTCATTGTCATTGTGCACACAACGAAATGATCGTTCCAGATCACTCATCCAGAGACGGTCATGCAGCCAGAGACCGGCGCTACCGTTAGGCAATGTGGTTTAAGTGTCTTGCCCAAGGACACAACGCAGTGCAGGAACAGGGGCTCGAACCGGCAACCCTCCGGCTGCAAGGCGAGCGCCACTGCCACAACTGAGCATCCTTTAAACAGCCACAGCCTACCGGAATACTGTTGCTGACCATGTCCATCCCTTTATGACCACAGTGTACCCATCTTCTGATGGCTGCAGGATAATGCACCATTTCACAAAGATCAAGTTCACTGAACTCAAACGGCCTCCACCAGCAACTGTGTGATGCTGTCAGGCCAATATGGACCAAAATTTGCCAGGAATGTTTCCAGCAACTTCTTAAGTCTGCCCATGAAGAACAGATTCAATAAGGGAGTCCAACCCAGTACTAGTGAGGCATACCTAATAAAGTGGTTGGTTATTGTATATTCTGAAGACTCTTGTATCCACATGCCAATCAAGAAATCAAAGTGGAGTATCGTAAAAAGAAATGCCTCAAATAAAAAGAAATACAGATCTTCCAATAACTGGGTGAAACTGGGGGAAGATGTTCTTCAACATCTCACTGTACACTGCTCAGAATAATTAAATAGATATGGAACACTTTGAAAACATCAGACCTCAATGGGAAAAAAAATCATGCTGGTAATGTGTTCGGAATTAAAGGATGCCACATTGATGGAAATGAAAATTATCAACTTACAGAGGCTGAATTCAAAGACACCCTGAAAATCAAATTTTTAAAAAATGATGCAGTAGGTTAGTCCATTTCACTGAAATTTCAGTGCAGCAACTCACAATGATACTCAGCAGCTTGTGTGCCCGCCACATGCTTGCATGCATGCCTGACAGCGTCGAGGCTCCTAATGAGACGACAGATGGTGTCCTGGAGGATCTCCTCCCAGATGTGTACCAGGGCATCACTGAGCTCCTGGACAGTCTGAGAAGCAACCTGGTAGCGCTGGATGGACCGAAACATAATGTCCCAGAGGTGTTCTACTGGATTTAGGTCAGGTGAGCGTGGGGGCCAGTCGATATCAGTTCCTTCATCCTGCAGGACTGCCTGCATATTCTCGTCACATGAAGCCAGGCATTTTTGCACACCAGGAGGAACCCAGGACCTAGTGCACCAGCATAGGGTCTGACAATGGGTCCAAGGATACTTATTATTATTATATTATTACTAATGGCAGTCAGGGTTTTGTTGCCTAGCCTGTAGAGGTCCAGGTGTCCCTCCCTGGATATGCCTCCCCAGGCCATCACTGACCCACCATCAAACCAGTCATGCTGAACAATGGTACAGGCAGCATAACGTTCTCTACGGCTTCTCCAGACCCTCTCACGTCTGTCACATGTGTTCAGGGTGAACCTGCTCTCATCTGTGAAAAGCACAGGGTGCCAGTGGAGCTGCCAATTCTGGTATTCTGTGGCAAATGCCTATCGGGCTCCACGGTGCTGGAGAACATGGCCCACTAGAGGACGTCGGGCCCTCAGCCCACCCTCATGAAGTCCATTTCTGATTGTTTGGTCAGAGACTTTCACACCAGTGGCCTGTCGGAGGTAATTTTGTAGCTCTGCAGTGCTTACCCTGTTCCTCCCTGCACAAAGGAGCAGATACTGGTCCTGCTGATGGGTTAAGGACCTTCTACGGCCCTGTCCAGCTCTCCTAGAGTGACTGCCTGTTTCCTGGAATCTCCTCCATGCTCTGAGACTATGCTGGGAGACACTGCAAACCTGGCAATGTTACATATTGATGTGCCATCCTGGAGAAGTCAGACTACCTGTGCAACCTCTGTAGCATCCAGGTATCACCTCATGCTCCCAGTAGTGACTGACTCTAGCTAAATGCAAAACTAGTGAAAAAGCACAGAAAAGACGAGGACGAAAAAAACCGTTCCTGTGTGGGGGTTGTCTCACTGTTGCCCCTCTAGTTCACCTGTTGGTAATTTAATTAATATCAAAGCAGCTGAAACGGATTAACAACCCCCTCGGATACTTACCTGACCACATCAATATCACAGTTTAACTGACCTGATGCTGAACTCTTGATTAAAATGTGTTCCTTTAATTTTTTGAGGATGGCGTTTACTTAACAATAAAGTTGGTAACATCGCATTCAAATATCAATCTATTTGTCATTAGGATATATCCCACAATAATTTTTTAGGATCTGGTGACCCCAATAATGGCACAAATGCATCCCTATATATTTGGCCACCTGTGGCCGGCAGATGGCAGGCTTGTCCCGTGTGGGAGCGCAGCGCCTGGGCTCTCTCTCCTCCGGAGCTCCGCCGCAGCTCGATAACTGCCGTGAAGCGTCGCTGCGCTCAAGTCACTCCAGACCCGTGATTTCCTCTCCCGGAGCTCCAGTCCGCGTTGACCGACCGACCGACGTGAAGGCATCAGACGAAACAGTCTGCCGCCCGAAGCCTGCAGGCTCGGAGATTATTTGGAAATCTGGCAGGGAGCGCTTCACCAATACATCACCAAACAGCAGCGAGCAGCGGCAGGAACTTGGGGAGATCGTTTTATTTCTTTACATACAGTCGAAAAGGATCAAGTTCAGATCCCTCGGATGCTGTTTGGAGAGCAGAGGAAGCGCAAAGACACCACATGACGTCCGGATTACTGTTTACATGAACGACCTTGGGGCTGTTGCTTCTTCTGTCGCTGGATTATTTTTATTTTAAAGTGGAATGGAGGGAAATCTGAGACACTCGGTTATAAGTATGTACAGCTTCTTTGGACCACAATGCAGTCATGTTCATGTTTGCAGAGATAAGGCTCAACACTGCTGTTCAAAGCAGGTTTAATCCAAATCCCGTGTGTCTAACGGATGTTTTCAGTTTTTCATATTAAGGCAACTGTTTACAGCCGTTTAAGCTCATTAACATAACATCAGCTGTGGATGAGGATTTCCTGTGTTGATGTCTGCCTGCACCTCCAAATGTTGTTGTACTCACAGGGAGACTCCCCGGCTCTGCATGAATCATTCATGTGCTGCGTGTTGTGCAGACTACATGCAGCTTTCTGAATGAAGCACATGTTTGCTGTACACTGAGGCCTGTAGTCCTAGGAGGAAAGGAAAAAAAAAAAAAGGAGCTGTCACTGCAAATCAGGCTGCAAGGCTCGCTTAGTGGAACAGATGGGAGACACAGGCTTACAACAAAACAGCATCAGGGCACTCGAGCCAGACAGACGAGCCCGTGTCATGCTATACAAAATAGGGCGAGGGGGGTTGAGTCATAAAACACTCAGAGTTAGTAGAGGAGGAGGAGGAGGGTGGATGAGTAACACAGTGGATGTGCGGAAGAGTGGAGCGTGGTTAAAAGTGACCCTGCAGAGGTGAGCCGACTCCAGGACCTTGACCTCGAGCCAGCCGCTGGAGCCCGAGGTCACAGCCACTGTGAAAATCGTCCACAATCCTCCCCTCGCTCTCTGCCATCTGGTATTTTTAGGCTGTTTAGCTGTGGTGGAAAATAAATCACTGAAAAATCCTCCTTTTATCTCCTTTCTATCCGCAGCCGAGGACGGCGTGCAATCTGGTCAACAAAGGAGCCGGACCGTCAGACCTACACAGGGATGGGCCTCCTAGCCGGTCACCCCGCTAAATCGCCACGCTCAGCTGTGTAACACCACCCCGATAGCCACACCTGTTGTGCTCAGAGACATGGGTGTGAGTGGGAGTGGATGACAGTGACTGAAGCAGGAAGACAGCTCCCCTCCAAAGGTTAAAAAAAATGTTGTTAGAAATCTAACCAGAGACTCTGGCTCCTCACTGCCACCCTACACCTCCCACCCTAAAGTGAATCAATGCTACATCCTCCAGAGTATGGGGTGCGTCAAATCCAAGAGGAGCGACTCTGCAGCTCAAAATGCAAACTCCACAGAGAAGGTGGAGGGAAAGAGCAAAGGGACGAGGGGTGAGAAAGCCTACTTGGTTCACTCAGAGATGGGCTCGGTGGAGAACTCCCCTCAGGTAAACCCGGTGCTGCTCGAGTACGCCCAGAAGCTCTCTGAGGAGATCGTGGCCCGGGCCGTGCAGCAGTGGGTGGAGGTAGATCGCCGCTACTGCGACATCCCCTACATTGAATGTGATGTGCCATGACAGGGGAGGGTGTATCAGAGTGGAAAGGTAAGGCTGGACCGAGCTGAATCACTCCCCCTGCTGTGAGCAGGAGTATGACTGAGGTGTCAGCGATTCAGATTTGACCCCCTTTTGGATTGGATTTAAATGGACTGAAACTAAAAACCCTCCTCCAAAGTGACCAAAGTGCTCTGATTCCACCTTTTTTTCTGTGATTATTGATATCAGAGTTGGCGCTGCACTGACGCAGACCATCTTCAGCTGGATATCATCTTTCTCCATCCTTATTCGTCCCCTCTCTCTCGCAGTAGGTGCTGGCTCTTCGTGGCTGGACTCAGAAATCCTATCAGATACGCCTGGAATCACAATGTTCCTCCATGCCAGTGAAAGTCTATCTCATCCACTGATGTTGTCCTGGGGCCAAGATTCTCTCCTCTTACGGAGGAACTTATTTATAGATCCCTTCATTTGGTGAAGGCTCTCACTTGAAAACTGGTATCAGCAGGTCAGAAACACACCCAGCTGCGCGACTCCTTCTGGTCAGACAAACGGCTCTGTGGGCTCCTAATGGCCTCCCCGGAGATCCACGAGGCGCATTATCCTCCACTCTGCAATTAGGCAGGCTTGGCCGTGGCCCTCAATCTAAACATGCCCTCAAAATGAGTCCAGGAAACTAAGTGTGCAAATGATGCACTTCCTGCCCTCCAGGATATTCTCTGCACACAAGTCGCAGTTTGGGAACTTTGACAGGACTTGGATCGTAGAGGAGGCCGGCTGGTCTCTGAACTGCAAAGAAACCAGGGCACGAGAAGGATTGACACACTTTCAAGAAACATTTGGCTCATCAACAGAAAAAGAGGGGAAAAAAAATATTTAAACAGTTTGGCAAAATGTTGTAGGCCCTAGTTTTCTGTCCACCTCGTGTCAGTGTATGACTGCTACCCGCCCTAAAGAGGACAAAAAGCACAAAACCGGGACATCTGGAATAAGGTTTAAACCGCCCAAGTCCTTAATGACAGTGAACCAGCTTTAAAGGGGGAGTTCACCCCAGAACTCCTCTGGCCTTGGTCATATTTGTCCATCTACTTTATTGTTGTTTGTTTTCGTGTGAGTTGCCAAGTTTGCTCTTCCTTATATATAGTGAAATATATAAAAATACATTTAAACAAACATCAGATCTAACGTCTCTTTCCAGAAATCATGACCTGTTACTCAAAAAGAAAAAGACCTCTGGCGTCGTTGTGAGCGGCTTCATCTAAGAACTATTTTTCTTTATTCTAAGACTGGAGCTCAGCTGAAGGCGGATGTCATTAATGTTAACGTCAGGCTGTCACAAGCCTTGCAGCGCACTTCCTCCTGCACAGTGCTGGAGCCAAATGATGATGTGATTTAAGGTTTTACTTGCCGGATATCAATTTGCTGATTGAGACCATAATAGTGGCGACTGGTACTGTATTTAAGAGTATACTGGTTTTTGGCTGCAGAGCATTGGGCAGATTTCTGCTATTTTTCAGCCCAATATCAACATCGACGGTTCATTCGCGTGTGGATAAAAAGAAAAACAGCATTACAGAGTACACGTGAGAAGGAAAAATAAGAAATCAGTGGACTGGTGTGATGTGTAGCATGCTGCACAGTGATATGGGTGTAGTTCGGTAGGAACAAACTAGTTTCTACATGAAATAGACTGTAAATAAAAGTTGGACTTAGTCACTGTGATGTCAGATTGGATAGTGAAACCCCGAGCTGGTATTGCGAGCCCAGGGGCGGATGCAACTGTGAAACTGAGGGACGCTGCACACCCACTGACTAACTTCTTGTGATTGACAAGTCGTTAGCCAATGAGCATTCTCCTTTTTTAACCCAAATGAGGACTGCAATGTACAATAAGACCTGAAACTAGCAACTGAGCCCATAAAGACATCAGCTGCCCCTCCCTGAGCATTCTTCCTGTTAAAAAAGAGTTTTTTCTTCCCACTGTTGCCAAGTGCTTGCTCGTAGGGGGTTGTTTTGATTGTTGGTCCATATAAACATATACCATATAAAGTGCCCTGAGGTGACTGTTGTTGTTATTTGGTGCTATATAAATAAAGCTGAATTCAAATGAACTGAATATTTACTGAGGTCTCAGATCAGCTGTGTTTTCATTAACTTATAAACAACCAGATCTTTTAAGGCACTTCCACATAACCTTTACCTTTCAGAACTGGAAGTACATCCATCATTTATATATAGTCAATAGTTGCAATAAAATTTGGAGTCTTTTTTTTCTTTCAAGTCCTGAGTCATGATTTCAAGAAAGAGACATTGCTGTGGAGTTATTTTTTTTAATGTATTTTTGGCTCTTTTAGCACCACAAAGCAAGTGCTAATGAGTTCCACTATAACATTTCTACAGCTGATATCTGCAAACCCGCACAGCTCACACCAAAACAAGAGCACCGCAGGCCAGAGAAAATATATGTAAATTTAAGGGTGAAATGCCCCTTTAATGATCACCAGGACCCAAACCACATGTTAAAACACATTTTCAGTAATTATAAGTTTTTACTTTTCAAATACGTGTGTTTTGGCCTCACAGTTCTTCTGTTATCAGCCATTCCATTTGGGTAAACAAATTACATAAAAAGAGACGGATGCGAACCTACCCAAATCTTTAAATGGGTCGCTGGAAACTTGGTGGATGCTGACAGGTCAGAAGTCTCACTAAAACTGTGTTGCAATGTTTGTTTTGCATCAAAGGGGGCATCAGTGCAACTGCAAGCCAGAGGCTCTGAAGAGGAAACCATTTGTGCACAGGTACACTCACTGTCGGTGGGATTTACCCTAAACTAAAGTCACAGTTGGTAGCTATCACCTAAACTGCCACGCAGTTGTTTGCAAAGACAACAGCTTCGAGTAAAGTAGTAATAAAATAACCATAAGGATGAACCACGATAGCAGGAACCAACTGCTAATAAAGCCATAAAAGTAAAGGGCAGGGGTATGGTCACCGCTTGCCTTCTCCCCACATCTGTAGGAACAGTAACAGTCTGTGCTCACATAAAACTGACCAATAAAAGGCAGGAAGTAGACCCAGTGTACCGGGAAGACTAGCTGATGCTATTCAGTGCTTTAAATGGTGCCAGTTTTGCAGAGGAGCAAAAAGGTCTGAGCCTCAGTTTGTGGGTTGAATTGTTAGATCTGTGATGATGGGCGGCTTCACAATGGAGTGCTGTGAAACTCAACACTCCAAAAATCAAACACATTAACCACAATGTTCCTGCGTGGGCAGATTAATCTCTCTCCAAACATGCTGCGAACAAACTGGAGATTAGAGGTCGCGCTAATCGGATGTTTTGCTTCAGATAAACATGAGAAAAGGCCAATCTGTTTTCCTGAAAACTGCTTTCTGTGAATGAAAGGCTGGCTTTAACAACACACACACACACACACACACACACACACACACACACACAAAGAGGGTGTGATAGCCAGAGCCCGAGCAGTTAATGCAATTAAATTTTCCTTTAATTTCACATGCTGGAGGCGGAGTCACGGTTTTGTCTGTTTCTTAAAGATGCTGCCATAACACTGATGTCAGGTTTTAAAGGTCACTCGTCTTACGATATCCGACACCAGCCGGTGTTCCCACAGACGGGCTTTATTCACAGTGAGGACAGATTATCTGAGTCGAAACAGCTGTAGTGCGCCTTGGTGCAGTTCAAAGTATTATTAAGTATATTCTTGACGCAATGTTGTGTTTTTAAAAAAAATTCAGAAAATTGTTTTTTAAAAGGTTTCTTCTGCAGTTCAATGTTCAAATATTATAAAATACTCATCTTTAAATCAACCACTGGCTCAACCTGGAACCCTTCAACGGCCATTTATTGGCTTTTTCCCCATTTTTGAGAGACAACTAAGACAATAAGAATTTATCAGCAGGTCCGCAGTCTGAAAGCAAAAGGAGGAGAAGCCCCGAAAGGGGCGTCTCATAGCTGACCACACTGGTTCCAGGTGTAGCTAATGCTGCTAATTACCCTGAGATCAACACTGGCACAACCAGAAATCTCTAGATGGCCTCGCGATTGTATGCACGATGCCCAATTTGTGCACACATGCGCATCAGATAAGTGTTTATCCAGAGAAGCAGCACAACAGAGCGGTCCTCCACCTCCACACGGTGCACGTAAGACAAAACATGAAAACATGAGTTTAAGCCTGTTTTTGTCAGAGCTGCTGGTGTCTCTTGAGGAGTCCTTGTACTCCTTATGCTAGAGCGTGATGCATTTCTGCAGCACCTGTAACATCTGACAGAAAAGCAGCGCAGAGGAGGCTCCCCGTCTATTTTCTGAAGGAGATCAATATATATATATAAATAAAAGTTTTACTGCTGAAGTTTATGCTGACCATAAGGAAGTGGAGATAAGCAGCTAAGAGGTGTCACCTGTCACCAGCTGCCAGAGGATGGACAGGTTAGTTTAATAAGACATGAGCTCCTCCTGAAATTATGAAATACTGGAAACACCTTTGTGGTGCCAATCTGCTTTTCATGTTAAAAATTGGAGGTCAGGTTTTACTGTAAATAAGCAGGATCTCACACTTCATCTGTTTCTTATTCTTATGAGTCATTCTGACCAGTTCCTGATTGATGAACCAGGAGCTCCCAGAGCAGAGAGGAAGCGGTTCAAAGAGGGGGAAAAAAAAAATACAGCAAGAAGGTCCTTCACTTCAAATCTTTTGCTTTCCCTTTTTAGTTTTCTCTAATTATTCCTTAATTTGTCCAGTCTTTTGAAAGTTGTTAAAAATGAGAAAATCTGAGGTCAGTGTGAGCTCACAATCTAATGTACTGGCTTTCTATAACAGTCTGAGGGACCCACAGAATAAACAACAGAGGGAAAGCAGAAAAACCTGAGCTGACTTTATAAAGCCAAACAGAAGCAGCCCGGGGAACGATGGCAGAAGCCACGGCCCGTCTCCTGCCAAATAAGAAAAACCACCTCCAGGAAGCAGCTCTGTGGGACGGGACATCGGCCTGTGAATAATCAGTCATAAAAATAACTTGGAATGAGTAACTCTGTGCATCTTCCTCTGTGGTATAAGACTCTAACTTGAAAAACTGTACATACAGTATGTGTAAAACTGATGCCAATAAATCAGATTCACACCTTCCATCACTGAAATGTACTTGTGGTTGTTTGTGGAGTAGGTGCAGCGGATTTCGACACATTAGCGGTGCACGATGACTTCACAGTATTTGTTTAAAATTCCTGCCAAACAGAACACCCATCAGCGGGCCAAGAGTTCAGATCCGTGAAGGACAAACGATCAGAAACGAGTCCCGGCCGGCTTTCGTCTGGAGGGCGAATGCAGCCGTAAATCACAGAGTTCATCTGAGACAAACACTCGGCGTTCTCAGTGCGTGGAAGTCGTCCTGTCTGCTCGATGAGCCCCAGACTGCACTGATGAATGTGTCAAAGTCTTAATACTCATTTCTTAAGCAGGATTTATGGGCTCAGACTGTGTGAATGTGAGGCAGGTAGAGAAGATTAAAACAGGCGTGAGGTGAAGGTGGCCCACGCTGCCTGGGATTAAAAGCATAATCTGAAGCCTGATTTATAAATTGTTTTGAGTCTGTGCAGCTCGACAGAGCGAATTCAGACAGAAAGCATCATCATTCCCGGGTGCCAGCCTGAGCTACTGAAACAGGATTTCCTGGCAGGGCTGCAAACAGAACAGAGCACTTGACGTAAAATAAATGTTTACTTTGGAGAGTTTATATCGGAGCAGCAGCTTTGTGCTCTTATGCTGATAACAAAGCCACTTTGTAAAGTTGCACAAGAACATTTTAGGTCATAAAAAAAATACTGTCCAACACAGTGGAGCACACCCACCAAAAACACACAGAATTTGATGTGAGCAGCTCTTTTATTGCCCTCCGTTCCAGCACCGATTATTACCGGTTGTTTCATGAATAATGCAGCTGCAGAGACCTAATGATGAGGGAAGTGATTCGATTCCTCTGAACAAACATCAGGAAAACACAACACCACACATTTCAGACGGTTGAAACCACCTTTGTTTGAAAAGAATCATGCAAACACGCTCTGATATTAGTACTAATATGTAGGTTCGTCTTCGGAGTATTGCTTGGCTTTGTGTTAGAACACCTGTTTAAATCCCTGTTGCACCTAAAACAACTACAAGCAGCACTTAAACTAATCAGCCAAAACACTGAAACCGTTTGTCCAAATCCAACCATGGCACTCAAGAACGTCTGAATTCAAATTTAGTGGGGAAGGCGGGCTTTTTACTTTGGGATTTTATTCAGATTCTACTAATGAGTCGATACATTCAGTTTTCATGTCCCACAGAAACCATTAAAATTAAAATGAACTTAAATAATGCTTCAAATTTCAGATGGATTTCATTGCTATTATGATGTTGGTGCTGCAACATAATATGAGCAAACAGCTCTGACTTAATTAAGGAATGGACCGGCATTAGGAAGGTCCTTTGGATCCAGTTGGTCACAGGGTGGGGTCATAGACTGTATATGAAGATGGGCTTAACATCTGGGGCTAAACAGTTAAGCCAAAATACCTTAAACCTGCCTTCTTTGTAATGGCCTGCAGGGGGAGTGACTCCTCCAGCTGCAAAAAGAAGTTTGTTTTTTTTTTAAATAGATGTCGTTATATAGATAGAAATAGAAAAAAACCCTCACTGCTACACCGATTTACAAAGTCAGAAAACACTTTCCTGCAAAGTTTATGGGCTAAATGTGATGTTCTGTGTAAATTACAGTAAACTGGAGGACAAAGCACAGCAGTGTTTCTCAGTCAGATCCACCTCTAGCTCGTAACATTAGTCTTAAAGAGTTAAAAAGGCTCAGCTCGAGGCTTCAAAAAGAGGAAACCAGAGCACGAAGTCACAGTGGGTATGTCCATCTTTAATATACAGTCTATGCTTGGGGCCTCTGTGGACTGAGCTTTTTTCAGCAAATCTGATCAAGCCCAAATTTTTTAGGTGGCTGCACCTCGTCATAGTAACATCGACATTAATGCCCATAGATTTCCCAACACTGCACTGTAACAAGACGACCAATGTTCTCCAGTGTTGCGGGTTTAAACGCTGTGGCTTATATAAGATTAAACATTGAGGGGGGGACAGGAAGCAGAGACGATACATGATCTGTATCAGAAGCAGTGACCGCACTGCAGAAGTACAGATGATACCACTCCGTGTCACATCAACAAACAACCACAGGAAATGTAGTGAAGCACTCAGCGGTGAGATCATTATCCCTTCCCGTGTCCTTGTGCTAATGTAACACTGCTGTTCAGCTCCTTCGATATGCCACGCTATAACATTACTGCTGTACAAACTATGTAAAAAGACTGCACTACTACTGCAGAACAACCTTCTCTGTTGTTACTTTTGATTTCTGGCTGTGAGCATGACTCAGTTGCAGAGAGACAATCCCAATTTTCCATAAAGAATCACCACAACAACTAATTCTACAGTAATAACACGATTTATGAACTATGATGGACACTCTCCCATCCACAGCGGTACATTCCTCCATAAAAGGATGTAGGGGACAGGAAGTGACCGTTTAGAGAAGGCTTTGCGGTGTGTTGTTTGAAGCTGGGAGGCAGCTGCTGGCCGACATGACTTCACAGAGTCAGGTCCTTCTCTCCCAGCGAGGAAAAGCACTGCTCCAACATCTGGTCGGACACCTCCTCCAGTGTTGATGGGTTCCACTTAGGATTCTGGTCTTTGTCAATGAGCACTGGGAACAGAGAAAAATCAAGTTTTGCAAAGCTAAGAGGAACAATAACTAACCCACAACTTTTCAAGGCAATGATCTACTTGTGCAGAGTCAGAATCCTTCCAGGACCCAGCAGATACTTTAAAACTAAGTGATCTCCCCTTCAAGGCTGTCTCCGCGTGTACCTCAGGACCTCTTCCAGCATGGCTGCTGTTTTAGATCTCTCCCTGGAGGTGCCATTCTGCCCATTTGCATGTGTGCATCTTTTATTTAAACACAAACCTTAAACTTCCACAGAGACCTGATTTTAATGTCAAGGATAATCGCTGGCAGTGAGAGCTGGGTGTCCAAAAATCAGCTTTAAGTCTGCAAATCTGAAGTCTGAAGAGTCTAATCCTGAAGGTGATGGATTGGTTCTGCTTGTCATCTTTTTCCAACATTCACTGAATTTGGCTTCCTCAGTCAGTCTGTCAGCATTGAGACTTATAAGAAAGAGAAACAGCACTTAAAGAATCCCGAATAGAAACCTATAGAGGAATTCTATAAAGCCCAAGTTGATGGCAGTCCCGAGCCTGGCCCTCAAACAGCCAATCAGCATAAAGATAGAGGTGCAGGTGAGTCATGGACTTCCAAAGCTTGCTGATGCCATCATGTTGACTTTTTCTCCACAAAAATTCAACCTGGATTTGTTTTTAAGTTGTTTTGTTGCATAAAAATTGTGTCGGGGATCAACTGTTTTCCCTTACAGAGGTGATGCATGCCCGGAAAAGCTGAACAACCACTGGTTGTGTCCAAAGGACTGTAGTGGGAGGAGCCAGAGATATTGATCACATTGGCACTCTGGATTCAGACTGAGTATTGCGAACCTTTGTGCATTTATAGTAGAGGTATTTATTTTGAGTTTCAAATGTTTGTATTAGATTTGCCTGGTCATTCTATACATCTAGAAAGGGCTTCAAAAAGGCTCATTTCTAAGGTCTCTCCTGTCGTGCATGCCACTGTGTGTTGGCACCGAAACCACCCTCTGTCCAGTTAGCCAGAACTGTATCTCTGTAACTTCATCCTCTTCTTCAAAATAAAATTTAAGCTGAAGGTTTACCAGCTGAGGACATCCAAGTGATATAAAAATTGGAATCCAAGGGGTGATCTATAAATAGCAGCTAGGCTGGATGAGGTCCAGAGGTGCACAAGGAGAAGACCTCAAAGGGGAGATCAGCACAGTTTACAATCAGGTTTTAATCTCTTTATTATTTATATTTTACTAGTAGGAAGACTGACCCTGTGATAAAAAGAAACAGTGCACCTTCTATTTTATCTTTGTGAAACCTACATAAAATAAGCTAAATGACTAAATTTCAGACCCGTCCTGTTCTGCTTTTGTTTTCCGTATTTTACTGCAGTGACTTACCGGCTCGAACACCTTCATAGAAATCGCATCCCCTCTGCAATACAACACAATCCCAAATCACTAGCTGAAACATCATTAGAACTGAAATTTTGAATCCAGACTTCACTGTGCTGGTTTTTACCATGCAGGCCTGGCTCAGTCGATACTCCATCACCAGCACGTCCTGCAGGCTCAGAGACGCGCCCGCCTGCAGCTGCCTGAAGGTGATCTTCAGGGATGTGGGAGACATTTTGGACAGAGTCTAGAGGAAGAGAAACCGATGAAAAGATCTGGTAAAGAAGCTCGAAACTGAAAGACAGAGCACTTTGTTTGCCTTTACACAGATTCACAATCTCTGATTCAGCGGATTCTGAAAGTCCCTTTAAACTGTAATGTACACACATATAAACCTCTGAATAATGGCAGGATTTAGTCAGGCACAGCCAAGAGAGAGAAGGAAACTTTTAAACATCATGTGCCACGTGTCATTCCAGTTTCTGAAAACTCTCCCCCTTCCCCGTGTCCACAGGCTTCCAGCAACACAAGAGCAGCCAGGGCTACTTCCTTCTAACCTGACTCCATTTACAGAACATCCTTACAACTAATTCCTCAAACCTTTAATGGCTCGCTCCGATCATAACGTTTATAATCACTCATGCAGTTCACTGTAGGCTTGAACACATATCCCAAAATGCAATATTCCTGACAAAGGCAGCAGAAAAATCACGATTATCTCCACATGAAAATAAAGATTCTTAAATAACTATTTTTTTTTCTCGCTCTAGTTATACTGAAGATTAAACCTGACTGGGAGTCTGTTTTATACATGAAGGTCCTGGACTTTGAGTGATCAGGAGAGCTGAAACAAGAAGAGGGGTGTGGTGGGTGAGGGAGGGCATAAGATTACACTCCTTCATTTTCAAGTTTAATCTCAATCGACTGCACATACGTAAATCAGGTGAAGTGGGACTTCATTTGGTTTTTTTATTAGACTATTTGAGGGAATTTTGGTGAATGAAGCCACGATAATTCGCTCTGAAATCCCACTAAAGTGATTTAGGTCCAGCCAGCAGGGTACGGTGATTAACCTCATTAAGTGCTTAGACTGAGGTAGCTACTAATTACTAACACGTACAGAAGAGCCAAACACTACCCCAGCTTCATTCCAGCTCTGTCTGTGGGTTTATCTGAGGGTGGGAGGTGTTCAGAGACCATCAGTGTTCTGTCTTCTACTTGAACGACAGCCTAATTGTTGGTGATTTGCACTGAGCTGTAGTTGGAAGGACGCACCTCCGCTTGTTTCTTAGCAAACTCAGAGCCGTCTGTCTTCAGGTTCTTCATGATGCCCTCCACGCTGCTGGAGCTGAACAGCCTGATGGGATGAAAAAGGAAAACAAAGTGAAACTGAAAGACTAAAACCAGCACTGAATGAAAGTGTATGCTCGGCTTCAGAAACACTCCCGGGGTGCTTTGAAGACCTGAAAAACTGAGTTTGAGACACAGCCCATGTATTCCAGGAATTCATTTCTTATTGATTATGGTGTTTCTGTAGTTTTCCTTTACTTCATCAATACTTTTTCCCATACATAGTTTTTAATTGTGTCTATTGTTGTATGTCCATAGTTTCCCGATTAAGTAAAGGTTAAATTTTTGGAGTTTTAAGAGAGTTCAGATGTCCACCTCTGCTGGGAGTGAATGGTGTTGGGTGGATACAGACAGAAACGGGTGCTGACAGTGTGAGACACAGACTTTAACAGACTTTTCATGGCATTTATTCTCAGGAAAAAAAAACAAAAACAGAGAATCCAGCTTCCTTCCTTAAGTACATTTAGGAAAAAAGAAAGTCAAAGCCCACCTGTCTATATCAGAGAGGTGCTTTTTCAAGATGAAAGGCTTCTCAGCATCCAGACTGCTCTGTGGACAAAAAGCGGCAACAAAGGGTAAGATTCAGTAATTAAAATACAGACTTAAAGTCTAAGCCACATGTTCTTCATGCAAATGACATCTTGGCTTCTAACCTGGTTCTGGTAGGAGTCTAGCACTCTGGAGACATCTTCAGCAGAGGGAAGCTTCAGGTCCACGAGCTCCTTCTCCAGGTCTGGGATCTGTTCATGTAGAGACCAAAGAAAAAGGTTGGTCTGCAACACAAAAAAAGGCACCGCACATAGGAGACATGCACTGATCTATGCATTGCTTTGGGCTGTGTGTATTTGTTATTTATTCCTTAGTCTTCTGGTATGTGACCTCTCCTGGCAGAGGGTAGGCTGTTGTGTGGACAGACCTTCCTGGGATGTCGCTGTATGTACAGTTCTTATAGGCCAGGCCACTTTCCTTACAGCCAACGTGAGCTTTGCAGGTGCAATCACTGTACCTAGTACTGAAGCCACCTGTAAAGAAGGCTCTCTATGACGCTCCGGTAAAAATTTCTAAGGATCTGAAATCTCAGACCAAAGGTCTTTAAACACCTGAGGCCAGAGAGGAGCTACTGGGCCTCATGAGACCTCATTATTTCTTTTCCTTTCATAAAGGATGTTCCAGTGCATCCTCTGCTGAAGGAGGTAATAAAGGAAGCATTGAAGCACCTTTCCTTAGCATTTAGAGCGTTGAACCCGAACCCTTCAGTCAGTCAGTAACCTTCCGAAGGGAATCTGACTATCAGATGCACCCATAGTCTTGTATTTTTCCCTTGTTCTCGTCAGGCTGCTCATTCCTCATGCTCGTTGTTTTCACTCATTCAGAACTTGTGTATTTTCTTGCATCAGCTCATTAAAGGCTCACTTTTTGTTGGCTGCCTCATAGTCTTACCTTTGGGTCCTCACCCTGTCTTTTATAACACATTGTCTTGCTGCTCAACTTCCACTGAGGTGAGATGCGTTTCCAGCCTTGTTTCTGCCCAAGCCAAGGTTAGAGTCATCAACAACCTGCCACCCACTATCCTGAACTCACGCCAACAGCAAGAGAAACACAACCAGCCTCTGAGGCAGCCAGTGAATGTTGGCACCTTTAAACAAGAGTGAGACTCAGCACCTGGCTTTCCAGTGGAGCTCTGACCTCATCCTCCACCTCCAACATCCTCCCGCCCTTCATTCGTCCCTGCAGCAACAATATCGCTCGTAAACAGTTGAACTGAAAGCTCTTACAGGACCTTCTTTGACTCCACAAAGTGAGTGGCGACCCCGGCTCTCTGCACATCCCGTCCTTTAAGTCGGAAGCCCGTCAAGGCGAGAAACAATCCCAGCTTTCCCTGGAGCCTCGGCAGAAAATAGCCACCTCCCACATCGGGAAAAAGCCCTTTCAAAATAAAATGCAAAGCACAGTCAATAACAGTTTGTACAGCAGCATGCCCATTAATCACTGACTTACATCAGCCAAATAATGTTTGAAAAGTTCGTTAAATATTTTTATTCTGATGATTTTTGTCTATGAATTGTGGCAAAAGTCCCACCTTCCGAAAATGCCATCAACCTCCGTCTACGATGATTTACATACGGTGATATTACAGCAAAAGGCTGCTGGCACACAACAAAAGGCCAAAGATGCAGCTTAGAAGCATTAATGATTAATTTTATCACAATCCGCAGCTTTAATCCATTCGGTCTGTCCTTTCAATAATGTTTCCATTTGATTTCAATATTTCCGACAGCCCTGTGGTTACAGCTGGTTTTGTAGCATGGCACAATGTGAGAGGACTGGAATGGAGGAGAGAGAGAGGGATTAGATGAGCTGACCTGATTCATGGCTGAAAATTTAATATTATAAATGTGGTAGATTATGGCTGTTGTTCAGGAGGCTGGCAGGGCTGGGTTAAATCTGTTAATCCTGCCTCAGAGGGGGTTAATGGGGGTTACAGTGTGCCTGCGTGTAGATATACAGGTGTGATGTAAGAACTTGGCATTTAAGCTACCCTGTTAGAGATGCTACAAATACACTTAAAACAAGTTTTCCTGATGGAAATAATTAGGCAATGTCAGGTAATCATGACTACAACTGAATCCCACCATACGATGCTGAACTGGTGCATTTACAGCTCCACATGGAGCCCCATGTTCACCTGCTAATGACTACATTTTACATCACTGTGACCATCCTTTAAGTCCTGTAAGTTGCAAGGTGAGGCCGCCGTGGATTGGTGTTGTTTGTCCAGTACATCCCACAGATGCTCAATTGGATTGAGATCTGGGGAATTTGGAGGCCAAGTCAACACCTCAAACTCATTGTTGTACTCCTCAAACCATTCCTGAACCATTGTTGCTTTGTGGCAGGGTGCATTATCGTGCTGAAAGAAGCAATTAGGGAATTCTGTTTCCATGAAAGGGTGTACATGGTCTGTAGCAATGCTTAGGTAGGTGGTATGTGTCCAAGTAACATCCACATGGATGGCAGGACCCAAAGTTTCCCAGCAGAACATTGCCTCAAGCGTCACATTGCCTCCGCAGGTGTAAGGAACACACACGCACCCGGCCATCCACATGATTTAAAAGAAAACATAATCAGGAAAGATATTTACAAATAAATATAATAATTTGAGAAATAGAATATATAGATAACTAACATGCCCATTGTTGGTGTCCTCAGTGGTGAAGAGGAGTCAGCATGGGCACCCTGACTGGTCTGCAGCCCCATACACAACAAACAAGCATGAACATTTTTGGCCGTTTGAACTACAGTAGCTCATCTGTTGGATCGGACCACACGGGTCAGCCTTCAGTCTCCACCTGCATCAGTGAGCCCAGACTTACGCAGAGCCCTTCACTGCAGACCGGGAACACCCCACAAGAGCTGCAGTTTTAGAAATGCCCCGACCCAGTCGTCTAGCCATCAAACTCGCTCAGATCCTCATGCTTGCCCATTTTTCCTGCTTCTAACATCAAACTCTGTTATTCACTTCACCTCTCAGTGGTCATAATGTTATGCCTGATCAGTGTACATTACTGCTCTAATGCCAAACAAAATAAGAAAAAATTACAGTAAAGTTAAAATAACAGTTAAGACAACAATGAGAAAAAAGAAATGAAAATGCAAAAAAAGTCAATATGAACTATAAATACTAATAAAGACAGTAAAATAAAGACACTATACAAGCTGAGACAAACATAAATGCAAATCTATAAAAAACTGCGTTTCAAGAAGACACTTAAAGACATCGTTTCTGTGGCCCTCGTTATATTTACAAAATGATATTTTATCATTGTTGTACCCTGCCTCTCACCCTATGGCCCAGCAACCCTGAATTGGATAAGCAGAAGAGGATGGATGGATGTTTAGCTTTGTATCCAGAGTTAAATTCGCATAACTACTTTCAGTAGGAAAAAAAACCTATTGATTAGAGTTACTATATGAAAATAAAATATACAGTATATGCAGTATCTTGTGCGACCACGATACACAAAATATCCCCGTAAAGCTCGTCACAGTTTGAATTTTCTCTCCAGCACAAATGGTAACGGAGTTATGGTCATTTAAAAAGTTGTTTATCATAATTTTGGGATGAAATAAAACTATAAATCTTGAGAGGACTCTTCCCCAGGATCATGGCTAAAATAAACATGTGGGGTCTGTGAGACAGCGAAAGAGGCAGAAAACGCTCGTCCCTGATGGAAAATCACGCAGTATAAAGTTTCTGATTGCACAGGGGACAATGTGATAAAAGCCGTGCACTGACCTGCAAGTCACGAAGCTTTTAGTAAAAACAATCGTGACAATGTTATGACCGCGGCAGCTGGGAAGGGGATTAGGCGAGATTTCCTGAGCTCCTCGCCAAAGTGATGGGAGTTTCAAAGACAGCCGGACACCCAAGAAACTTAATGGTGAGGTTAAAATTAAAGTATCCTATATGCAAGTGAGCACATCGTAAGAAGAATCTTTAGAATACTTTAAAACAGACTAACAGACACACATACAGTGTAGAATATATACGACCCATTATAGCCAATCCTGAGCATGTACAATTGAATTATGGTCCCATTTCCTCCCACTCCTTACTGTGGTCTCGCCTTTGAGAAAATCCCACACAAATATCAGACCACATTAACGAGAATCTCCTCCTTTTCCTGTCCTCTGACAACATAATCTTTACCCTCTATCACCTGGTGTGGTCTCAGACCCGAGTCTTACTCCACATTGCAACACATCAGTAGAAGATTTATTATAAAGTCAGAGCCCTGGGTACTTCGGAATAATATACCTGACATGTTTCTGTTTGTATGTGTGGGTGTCAAATGAAGAATGACTCGAGCGTCCTCGGAAGTTTGCGCGTATGAGAGAGTGAGTGCATGAAGTCAATTTATCAGAACCTGAACAGATGAACATTAAAGCCGCAGAAAAAAGAGCAGTGCTCACGCTGAAAAGCACTTTCCTAATCCACTGATTCCAGGACCAACATAATAACGCCTGCACAGAAAGTCAAAGAGGTAATAAAACACTCTCAGAACCTTTATGATGTGATTACACTGACACTGGGGACATTAACTGATCACATTCTTATTCCCAACACAAATCCACTGTGACAAATACACTATATTGGACTGTATTGTATTCGCTCACCCATCCAAATAACTGAATTCAGGTGTTCCAAACACTTCCATGTCCAAGCACCTAGACGTGCAGACTGCTTCGACAAACATCAGTGAGCCGCTCTCAGGAGCTCAGTGAATTCCAGCGTGGTACGGCGATAGGATGCCACCTGTGCAACAAGTCCAGTTGTGAAATTTCCTCAATATTAAATATTCCACAGTCAGCTGTTAGTGGTATAATAACAAAGTGGAAGTGCTTCATGGAATGGGTTTCCATGGACGAGCAGCTGCGTATGAGCCTTACATCACCAAGGGGTGATGCAGTGGTGTAAAGCATGCCACCACTGGACTCTAGAGCGGTGCAGACATGTTCTCTGGAGTGATGAATCACACTTCTCCATCTGGAATTCTGATGGAGGAATCTGGGTTTGGCGGTTGTGTAAAGTGTAAAGTTTAATGGGAGGGGGGGGGTATGGTGTGGAGGTGTTTTTCAGGAGCTGGGCTCGGCCCCTTAGTTCCAGGCAAAGGAACTCTTAGTGCTTCAGCATACCAAGACATTTTGGACAATTTGATGCTCCCAACTCTGTGGGAACAGTTTGGGGATGGCCCCTTCCTGTTCCAACATGACTGCACACCAGTGCACAAAGCAGCTCCATAAAGACATGGATGAGCCAGTTTGGTGTGGAAGAACTTGACTGGCCTGCACAGAGTCCTGACCTCAGCCTGAGGGATGGATTAGAGTGGAGACTGCGAGCCAGGCCTTCTCATCCAACATCAGTGTCTGACATCACAAATGTGCTTCTGGAAGAATGGTAAAAAATTCCCATAAACACTCCTAAACCTGTGGAAAGCCTTCCCAGAACAGCTGAGGCTGTTATAGCTGCAAAGGGTGGGCCGACATCACATTAAACCCTATGGATTAAGAATTAGATGTCACTTAAGTTCATATGAAGGTAGATGAGCGAATACTTCTTTTTTAAATTAACCTTTATTTATACAGGTAGTCCCATTGAGACTCATTGTCTGATATGCAAGAGAGACCTGTTATGGCAATACTTTTGGCAATATAACGTACTCATTGATATCACTCTGCTAATAGTTTATATGCATTTACATTCACATGCAGCAATAGAACTGTGATAATTCACGTGGATATGGACAACATGCCAGTTTACAGTACAATGTTAGCTGCATTTGCTGTTAGAGATTTGTCAATAATCTCCTCAGCACCTCAGGGGAAGACCATCTGTCTATTAGAGACAATTAGCCAGAGAGCAGTGTCTAAGCAGTGGCCTTTTACACCCAAGAACCTGCCTCACACTGCAAAAAACAAAGATGAGTTGTTGACCACATCCTAGGTGGTTCAAGCTATCATGCTTTAAAAGATCTTCTAATAGGTGATCCATGTAAGTAAGCTGCCACCTGAAGGACCGGCCTGAGGACTGATTAATGGTGAAGAATCCACAGGACAAGGTGTTTATGCTTGCTTCCAAAGACTGTATAAAAGATGGATGTAGCTTCCAGACTTAAAAAAGCACATTCAATGCTTGCATTGTGCGTTGCTTTGTGACCTCAGTTTCAGGTCATGCTGGATAAAATATGAAGATCACTTTGTAAATTATAGTTCTTATACAAGTCAAAAAGAAGAATTATCCCAGTGAAGCTGGTGCAGGACATGTATGAGGAGAGTGAGACAGTGGTGAGGCATGCAGTAGGAGTGACAGATGGGGTCAAGATGGTGGTGGGATTACATCAGGGATCAATTCTGAGCACCTTCTTGTTTGCAGTGATGATGGACAGTCTGACTGATGAGGTCAGGCAGGAGTCTCTGTGGACTACAACGTTTGCAGATGACATTGTGATCTGCAGTGAGAGTAGGGAGCAGGTGGAAGAGAGCCTGGAGAGGTGGAGGTATGCTCTGGAGAGAAGAGGAATGAAAGTCAGTTGAAGAAAGACAAAATACGTGTGTGTGAATGAGAGGGAGACAGGTGGCAAGGTAAACATGCAAGGAGCCGAAATAGCAAATTGCAGGCCTTATGGAATGGGAACCAGTGTCAGACCGTATCATCAGAGCAAAGTTCGAGTCCAGATTCCAGAAGGTCACCATCATCATGGGATATGCTGCAACAAACGCTACAAAAGAATCAAGCAAGAACAAAGCAACAGAAGCAGCAAGCAGCAGCTGGACACACAGAGACAGCCAAAGTAGTAAAGAAGAAGCTGAGAAAAGACAAATTATGTTAATGAGATTGCAAGACAGCTGCAGAAACAGCTGCAGAACGGGGAAATTTGAAAGTATCAAACAACCAGAAAATAAGTGGAAGGAGGAGCAACCCGAGGCCTAGCTAGCACGTTGGAAAGAACATTTTGAGGAAGTGCTCAACAGGCCTCCAGTACAAAATCTGCCGCAGTTAAACAAAGGAGAGCCTCTTAATAGCAACAATGGGCAGATCACTAAACAGGAGATCCATAAGGCTCTTAAGAGGCTAAAGAGTGGAAAAGCAGCAGGAGCAGACAGAACTTGTATACTGGCTGCATAAGCTCCTGAACCTGATCTGGACTGAAGGAAGGATTCCAGCAGATTGGAAGAAAGGGTTGCTGGTTAAACTGCCTGAGAGTGGAGACTTGTCGCAGTGTGGGGAGTGGAGAGGCATTACCCTGCTATCCACCCCCAGCAAGGTGCTGACCAGAATCATCTTAGAGAGAATGAAGGATGCCGTTGACAGCAGATTGTGTAACGGGCAGGCAGAATTTCAGGAATTAGCGGCCTTATACATACCAGATTGCCACATTTAGGATTATTGTAGAACAGTAATCAGAGTGGCAGTCATCCTTGTATGCGACCTTCGTAGATTTTGATAAGGCGTTTGATAGTGTAGCTAGGCAAACCATCTGGAACATCTTGAGACACTATGGAGTGCCTGAGAAGATCGTGGTAGTCACACAGGAGCTATACCATGATTTTACCTGTCAGGTTATTCATGGCGGGAGATTGTCAGAGGAGTTCCAGGTGTTGAGCGCTGTGAGACACGGCTGCTTGTTATCGCCCCTTCTTTTCCTTGTTGTTCTTGACTGGGTTACAAGAACAGCCTATGCCAGCGATGAAGAAGCTGGAGGATTTGGAATTTGTGGATGACCTGGTTGCGTTGGCACACCGCCTTCAGCACATGCAAGAGAAAATGGATTCTCTGAAGACAGCTGCTGAGTTTGTGAGACTTTAGGTCAGCAGTGAGATGGCCAAACTGCTGTGTCTGAACACCAAACAAGGAGTTGTCAACATAGGAGGAGCAGCAGTGGAGAAAGTGTCACAGTTTTTATACCTTGGCAGTGTGATCAGCACTACTCAGGGCACTGACGAAGACATCAAAGCCAGAATCAGGAAAGCTCAGCAAGTGTTTGCTGTCCTTCACCTGATGTGGAGGTCAAGGGTCAGCTCTACCAAGACAAAACTTCGGCTGTTAAATTCCAATGTGAGAGCAGAGCTTTTTAAGGCTTAGAAACCTGGAGGATGACGAAGTCCAGTTCCAAATACATCCAGGTCTTCACCAATAAGTGCCTTAGACAACTCCTTGACTTGAACGGGGGGGGGGCATCAGGACTGACCTGGGAGGTAGTCAAATTAACCACCAGGGACTGCAAGACGTGGAAGACGACTGCAGAGGCCCTATACTCCACAAGGCAATGAGTGGAATAACATAACAGATTTTTAAATGAAATATTTTTAGAACATTTAATCAAGAAGTTTAGTAAACTCTTGGCATAAACCTCCAAAGTATTTCCTTTCCTGCACTGTGACTGTTTTGAAGTCCTGGATCCGTCTCTTCCCTTCTGGATGATGCAATGTGTTTTTTTCCCCCTCCCATCTCTCTGGAGGCTCAGATAAAAAAAAAATAAGTTTGTGTGTCAGAAGGCTGCAACAGAAGCAGACCAACATACAGCCTTCTTTTCTATCACCGACATGTACGTCTTCCAGGAAAAGATAGACAGGAGAAGGAAAAGATGAATCACATACGGGAAAAGCAGCATCCGTTACTGATGACAGCTGCACCGCTGGACTTGACTCTTCTGTATCAATCTTTTTTAAATACAGTAAGTGATGTGCTGTCCAGTGAGTCTACACAATTAGCATTATTGCACTTTACAAGTCCAACTAACCAACTGCAATAGCTCATTTAAGGGTCCTGAAATGACATTTGGAGTATTTCCACTTTAAAATAGACTATAACACTGCAGTTTAAATCTTCTCTTGGATTATTTTCAAGCTTTTCTTCTTTTTGTCAGGTTAAGGTAATAAAACTACTTTGGTTTAAAAAAACAAAAAGAAAACACCAGCAACCCCTGAGACTGAAAAATGACTGAAGTGCTTCATTTTCAGTTCCTCTAATGTCCACATAAGGCTCTCTTCAAAAGTGAGTCAGTCCCCCATGGACTCCTATATTCAAATGTCCAACTTGACTCACTCTTTAGATATCGTTTAAGGAGACATATCATACAAAATCCACTTTTTTTAGCCTTTAAATACATTTTGTTGTGTACTTTCAGTGTGTAGCAGTGCAGGAAATTTAAATGCATTCTGTCCCGGTGCTGTGTAGATATCTTCATATTCTTTTTGGGTCATAATTTTCAGTCTGTTCAGTTTTTCTCTATTCACTTTTATGTTTTCTTATTTGTTACGTCACAGTATTTGCTGTGGAACTGCTAAACAAGGACACGGACTTCCGACTTACCGATTTTGCGAATCTGCCATTTTTTTCTCGCAGCAATTTTGTAGTTATGCCAAAGTTG
>JAMQGT020008610.1:0-13231 GCA_024447675.2 Pterophyllum scalare
TATGTTATGTTAACCTCAGACATTACATATACTACCACTTTATCTATCATCAACTTTAACCAGACCTTCTCTTGCGCCTGCCCTCACCTCATGAAGCTGCAGCCCGACAAGCGCACCTGCAAAGGTAAGGACAGAGACATTGCTTTGAAGCATGCAAACGCACAGAACCCACATGCTTTTTCTCTTACTTTTTAAAAACCGCTCTGTTGGAGAATATACAGACAGTGCTGTCATATATAATCCACTTCATCAGGGAGCGAGAGCCAGGCTCTTATGTTTGCAGGAGTCTTTTTTTTCTTCTTCTTCTTTTTCTACAATTGTTTTGACTGCTATCGGTGAGCTCTGCCGCTAAACAGGACATCTTTTATGACAAGATCTGATTACATTTCCTCTGTTTGTTCCACATTGCCTTCTTAACTTTCATTTCCATTTAATTTCATATAAAAGATTGTCACAAAAGATGAAGGGAAGTCTTCATCCATTGCAGTTTGATTCCGTGAGTGGGTTTCATGATGGTTTCGAGGGGTAGCTGTGGGAATTGTTTGTGCATGTGTGGACATGCGCTCATTCTCATCATCTCATATTTTAACATTTCTCCAGAAATGGTCCCTGCCTCAGCCGTGTAGATGTAAAAATGGTTGGATTAGTGGGCCTGGTTCTTTCTCCATTAACACGGGAACTTTAATGGAGCCCTTATATTTTACTCTGAACTGAGTTTTGACCAAACTTTCAAATTCAGTACTTAAATGCTGTTGTTGTTTATGCTAATATAGATAAATAATACAGTATGCAATTTTAGTTCAGGTGTTACCTCCACCTCAGATCTCTCCTGAGTATACCAAGTAAAAACCTAAACTTGCCTATTTCTTTAGTCACAATGTATGTAGTTGAAAGAGGGTGTTTATACCTGATAAAGCATTTCTACTGCACAGTTTTAAAATCGTTCTCATCGCCTGTTTGTTTTCTTTTCCCAGAGTCCCGCAAGTTCCTCCTTTACGCTCGTCAGATCGAGATCCGAGGCGTTGACATCGACAACCCCTACTATAACTACATAATCTCCTTCACCGTGCCGGATATAGACAATGTGACAGTGGTGGATTATGATGCTGTGGAGCATCGCATCTACTGGTCAGATGTGCGAACACAGACCATCAAGAGAGCTTTCATCAATGGCACAGGAGTGGAGACTGTGGTGTCTGCTGGTAAAGAAAAAGAAAAAAAAAAAACGCTCTCAGGAACATCTGTCATTCCGTGATTTACTTTCTGCTTTTTTTTTTTTTTAATGAAGCTCATAATGTAATTGTAAAGTAAAACAGGAGGTTTGGGGAAGTAATAGCAGCAGTTTTTCATAACATGCTGCATGCTCTGGAAATCATCTAATCTTTTTTCTGTCGCTTCTGAAATTCGGCAGACCTTCCTAATGCCCACGGCCTGGCAGTAGACTGGGTGTCCAGGAACCTCTTTTGGACCAGCTATGACGCCAATAAGAAGCAGATCAATGTGGCCAGACTGGATGGATCTTTCAAGAATGCCGTAATCCAGGGCTTGGACAAGCCCCACTGTCTAGTGGTACACCCTCTACTTGGGTGAGTGTTTTCTGCACTAAATATGCCTGCATTCAGTTTGAGATGTTATGTCTCCAATTTGCTTTTGTTTTACAAATCTCCTAATATTGCTCACTTAGGTCTCTTTTGACTTTGAAGACAAAGATTGGAAGGTTTTCCTTTCTTTGTTTACTTCTTAGTTACTTTTTTTCAGTCTGTTCACGTTTATTCTTAATCTTTGACCTATTTTTTTTGCGTCTTTGGAAGAGCATTGCTCTGCTTCAGAAAGTAGATTTTAGCCTATTTCCACATTTCATAATATTCACCCCACTCCACAGGAAGCTTTACTGGACTGATGGTGACAATATAAGCATGGCTAACATGGATGGCAGCAACCGCACCACACTTTTCAGCAACCAAAAGGGACCAGCAGGTGAGCGGATGTACCTCTACTTCAGAAGATTAAACATATTAGTGCAGCACATGTATACAATATATTTTATGTGTATAACAGCATCATTATTATTTGCTCTCAGGTCTCTCTATTGACTATGAAAAAGAGCAGCTGTACTGGATCAGCTCAGGAAACAGCACCATTAGCCGCTGTCAGCTGGACGGATCTAAACTCGAGATCCTCGAAGGTGTTAAAGGCAAACTGACCAAGGCTACTGCACTGGCTATTATGGGTAAGTGTAATACTTTCTAAGTTTGTCATCTTTGTTTTTTTTTATATATTTTTTTGGTTTATATTCTAAGGATATGAATTATCACAAACCTGTAGGAGACAAGCTGTGGTGGGCCGATCAGGGAACTGACCAGATAGGAACATGTGACAAGAAGGATGGAGGAAACTGGAAAATTTTGCGAAACAACACCTCCCCGATGATGCACATGAGGATCTATGATGAGGATGTGCAAAAAGGTAACAAAAAAATTATTTGAGAAATTCGATTGAGTTAAATGTTCTGAAGTGGATGCAAAAGCTACAGGATTTAATGTAAATACTAGTAAAGAAAAAGTTCATCTTTGTTTATCTGATCTGTTTTTCCTTTAGCGGGGGTCAACCTGTGCAGTAACAACAATGGTGACTGCTCTCAGCTATGTCTGCCCACCTCTCCAACAACCAGGGCCTGCATGTGCACTGCTGGATACAGCCTCAAGACAGGCCAGCAGTCCTGTGAAGGTAAGACACGGCTTTGTAGCTACAGTCAAGAAAAATGGTAGAAGTGCATTGTGAGCAAAAAACAGTGACTTAATGTCTCTGAGCAGGTATGGGCTCCTTCCTGCTTTACTCTGTTCACGAGGGAATCAGAGGAATTCCTCTCGACCCAGCAGACAAATCTGATGCCCTGGTGCCGGTTTCTGGAACCTCTCTGGCTGTCGGCATCGACTTCCACGCTGGTGAGTGGACTCTTAAGGGATGTCAATAAATAGGTGACCAAGCTTGAGTGTTAAAGTTGCTCCTATCTGGTCTTCAGAGAATGACACAATCTACTGGGTGGACATGGGCCTGAGTACCATCAGCAGAGCTAAGAGGGATCAGACGTGGAGGGAAGATGTGGTAACCAACGGTATTGGCAGGGTGGAAGGCATCACCGTTGACTGGATAGCAGGTGGGCTCATCACAAAATGGCAATCAAAATTAAAACTGTTCTGACATTTAGGCTTACTTTATTACAGCACAAGCACAGATAAAGGATGCAGACTGATTTATAGACGTGTTCTTTTACAGGAAATATTTACTGGACTGACCAGGGCTTTGATGTGATCGAGGTGGCCAGGCTGAACGGCTCCTTCCGCTATGTAGTCATTTCTCAGGGCCTGGACAAACCCAGAGCCATAACTGTCCACCCAGTGAAAGGGTGAGGCTCCGAGCCAACAGATGAATTTTGCTGTAGTAATGCTGCTTTAAGTTACTTGCAGCGTAGCGCCTCTGACTGCAGTTTTAAATAATCCCCTGTGTCTTTGTGCTCAGGTATTTGTTCTGGACAGAGTGGGGTCAGTATCCTCGTATTGAACGCTCACGGTTGGATGGCTCCCAGAGGCTGGTGATGGTCAATGCGAGCATAAGCTGGCCAAATGGAATCTCCATCGATTATGAGGTGTGTACGAAAACAACTTACTGCACTTAAACTCTTCCTAGAAGGTGTTTCCCATGTCTAGTATAAGTAATACTGTGACTATCCAGAGACTGGACAATAGGTCAGCTGATCTTTAAATTGATACTTTACTGATTTTCTTTCATTTTAAAAAGTATTAAAAATGTAAAATTAACATATTGAGAAAACAAAAGGAAAATGGCAGAGATAAAAAAAGAAACCAATGGTAATGCATCCATCCATCCATCAAAAACCTCTTTCAGATTTAGGACAGAATATTCAAATCTTTTATAAAGTTAAAAAAAAAAAAAAGAGTTTTCCATAATGCTCTCTTCTGGATACAGACCAAGTAGAGATAGCAGTGTCTAGTGACATTTGAGCTCGACTTTGTTTCGCTACAATTAGAAACTTTTTTTAAAAAAATGTAAATTGAAATAATATTTAAAAATACTGGTAATTCAGCTTCAGATCTGCCACCTAAAATCACTTGGTATTCACTAAAAGGGACATTAAAACTGGATATCAGCAAACCTATTATGAGTTTGATTTAACTGACATTTTGAAAAACGTGGCCTTTCTTGAATAATCACCACTTCTTGCTGCTGCTTTCTCTCCACAGGAGGGCCTGCTATATTGGTGCGATGCCAGGACAGACAAGATTGAGCGCATCAACCTGGAAACTGGAAAAAACAGGGAGCTGGTTTTGGCTAACAACAACATGGACATGTTTGCTGTATCTGTGTTTGAGGAATACATCTATTGGAGTGATAGGTCAGTTTTTATATATTTTTTTTAAACAATGCCTCATATTGTAACAGTGTTCATTTGCTGACTGTTTCACCGTCTTTTTTTTTTTTTTTTAAGGACCCATGCTAATGGCTCCATTAAGAGAGGCAACAAAGACAATGCTACAGATGCTGTGCAGCTTAGGACGGGCATTGGAGTACAGCTGAAAGATATCAAAGTTTTCAACAGAGCAAGACAGACCGGTAGGAACATATAAAAACACACATACATATAACTGTACCTCAAAAAAATTCACTTTTAACTGTCAAAAAATGTGGCAGCTGCCATGCACAGTGACAAAAACCTTACCGCCCAAATTAATCGCCACCTCGCAAGCATCGAATGAACGCCGTGGTTAACCAGGGTTATTGTTTATGTGACAGCAATGCTAATAAACTGTGTCAAACTCTCCACAGGCTCGAACATCTGCAAAAACAACAATGGTGGCTGTGAGCAGCTGTGTCTTTACCGTGGCAATGGGGAGCGCACCTGCGCCTGTGCTCACGGCATGCTGGCAGAAGATAACCAAAGTTGCCGTGACTATGATGGGTACCTGCTGTACTCCGAGCGTACGATACTGAAAAGCATTCACCTGTCCGATGAGACGAACCTCAACGCGCCGATAAAGCCGTTTGAGGATCCTGACCACATGAAGAATGTCATCGCTCTCAGCTTTGACTACCATGGCGGGGGAGGGAAGGGAGCCAATCGCATCTTCTTCAGTGACATTCACTTTGGCAACATCCAACAGATCAATGATGACGGCACAGACCGCAAGATTGTGGTGGACAGTAAGTGTGGAGACATCAGTTGCATTTTACTTTTTTTTTTTTTAAATTAATTAATTAATTTATTTAAATCAAAAGCTTTACTAAGCATCGCTGCCCTTAAGGCTTCTCCCATTCTGTTTACAAATATTTCAGCTGCGTTGCTCCGAACTCCCATTTTGATTCTCTCCTTTAATAATTGAAAGCCGTCCCCTTGACGCTGTCAGCAGACATCATCATACAATTTCACTGCACGAGCACCCGGGAGGATCCAGTGTAATGAACACACAGCTGCAGCATCTCAACCAGTAGAGATTGACATCACTTACTGCTACTTGAAGAATAGGCCCTTGCACACACAAAGACACACACACACACACTGGTTTTTGCTTGTTTCACCACCGAAGCGTCTTTTTAAATCCCACTCTCTCTAAATAATTCAAGAGTGAAACATCACATTTAAAAGCCCTGGACCAAAGTTGCTCACAGCTAACCAGATTCAAAACATGAATTATTTTGATGATCACGATGAGAAAACAAGGAAGGTGCATGGGGGGTTGTGTTTTTACTGATGTTGCATTGAGAACACTGATTTGAACAAGTTGTAAGAATGCTGGCTTATATCATGTGCCGAATACAGAATTTATTCAGTTATAAAGGGTTAATCCAGCTGAGGTTAAAGGGTTGTATTTGTCCAGATGAGACTGGGCACCAAATCAAAACGATCCTATATTAACTTTTAGTAGAATCATAACATGATTTTACGATATTCTGTCACAATAAAACCTCCAAGATGATTTCTGTTATCACATGCTGATGGAATAAAATCTGTCACTGCTGGATGACAAACGAATGTGGAAAAACATCACAAAAATAATCATTTACATTCTGCAATAAAACTCTTACTTGTGGAATTTAGTTTATTGTATTTAACATCACTGAACGTTTCTTATGTAATAATTCAGTCTGTTTAGAAGTATTAACTACTCTTAATTCCAGATCTCCTTCTGAAAAGAGTCAGCTTTGGCCTCTCTCTGAGGTTGTGTCGTCCTCAAAAGGCCGTACCATGTCTCTGCTCATTGCATAAGGGCAACTAATCAGACAGTTTCTGCACCGTGCCCAGTGCCTTCTTCCAAGCTCTTGTAGGTCTTGTCTAAACTTCTGAGACATGAAGCCGTACAGTACGGGGTTTACCACAGCCACTGAGGATGCCATCAGCCTGGCCATTACGGCAAATGTGCTGTAGCCAGGTGAGCCTCTTAGACTTCCTCCAACTAAGGAGAACATGAGGACATAGGAGGGCAGCCACAGAATGGTGAAGAGAAGGACCAGTAGAGCTGAAGTGTGAGTGACTTGTCTCTGGTAGCGTTCCAGCTGGGGGGCATTCCCCAACTGCCGTGTATATCGAAGAAAACAATAAATCTTTCCATACATTGATATAATGATGCCTAGCGGAAGAGCAAAGCCGAACAGGAAAAGGGCGATGCTGTAGAACAGCTGGCTGAAGTCAGACAGGAAGGCAAAGCAATGTACAACACTGGACACGGCGACTGTGCGAAAAGCAAATTGTGGTGCTGCCAAAGCTGAGGCAGGGACCCAGAGCAGGACTACTGTCAATTTAATGCGTCTGTGCATTCTCAAACGGAAGGCCCAGGTGGGGTGTACCACTATAAGGTAACGAGTCACGGCCAAAGCTGCCATGGTAAATACGGAGGCAGCCGAGCAGGCCACGCCCAGGAAGCTGATGGCTTTGCACAAGAACCTGCCAAAAGGCCAGAATCCCAGAGCGATAGCAGAGGTGTGGAAGGGCAGGCAAAGTAACAGCACCAGGTCAGCAGCACTCAGAGCCAGAAGCAGGATGTCTGTACCATGTGGGGGTTGACTTTGTTTCCTCCTCCCAGTGAGAATGGTGATAATCAGAGTTTGACCTATGAGGCCAGTCAACAGAATCAGCCCATCCAGGATGGGAACTAAACATTTAAACAAAACATCATCTGCAACGTTCATTTTGCTTAGGTCGCTTCTGTTGATCTGCTGCCCCAAACTCTCCATATAACCCCGCCGTAGGTCTATGAAGCAATTAACCTAATATCCAATAGCAGCAGAACTGGTTGTTCATGTAGTCTCTTGGTAATGCAGCTGTTGGCTCCAGTTCACATCTCAAAAAAACCCAGACTCCATCGAGGCAGTTAGTCCTTCCATGATGATAGTAATTAGTTAAGCAGATAAGATCCCACTGGTCAGCTGACTTCTTCACTGACTCACAGGAAAAGAGAAACAAAACCGTGTGTCTCGTTTGCTCAAGAAGAAACAGACTTGACTATATCTGGGCGCCTCCAAAGTCTTTCACACTTGTGACTCTTGCAGTTTCTGAGCTGTTTGAAGAAATGTAAATTACTTAGCGATGGTTAGATATGGCGGTCCCCATTTCTGGGAAAATAGACCAGTAAAATGCAGTGCTGTTATGCAGCTTTTTTTTGCTTTTTTTTCTCCAGAAAACATCAAAGGATGACCTTAAAGGGCAGTCTTCACACATTTGCATTTCCTTAGCTGCATCAGCACGTCCTTTTAACGCAGTTACTCTATGGCTGTACTGATTCTTGAAACCAGGCAACAGTGGACAAATCCATCCCAGTAGTCGCTAGTTGGCATTCCTCTCTAAAGGCGGTCAGTGCTACTTGACTTAAGTATTCCCCTCAACCGGAGACTTATTGTCCACATGAGAAAGCTCTTCAGAGGCTTGTAACGTGTAGACTCCACCAGAAGAAGAGTTGCTCTGCAATTAATACAGTGCTAAATCCATTAAGAAAAAAGATGAGTAGTGATCAAAATAAATAGTAACTAATACTTCTCAGGTGTCACTTGTACGGCTACTGTTCTCCCTCATGATTGCCAGAAAGACTGGCAGTAATCTTCCCGTCAGGTTTTCTCTGTTTGCACAGTCACCAAGGGCTGAGCTGAATTAGCCAATAGGAGGGTGAACCCTGATGTTCCTTATTACATAATGCTGGCTTTACCCATCACTCATACTTGTTTGTGACTGTATTTGGCCCTGAGCTGCTCTTTTGGATTCATTTAGGATTGTTAACAATATGTTCAGCCTCAAAATTGCCCTGCATTACTGCTGATTATGGCACTTCGACATTTGTCTATTAAAAGGCAATTAAAGGCTTTCATCTGAGAGCAAACAGTTACGTAGAGTATTCCATTTTTTTTAATTGTTTGCTGTAAGTGGTCATAAATGTGGTTGCTAGTGTAACTAAGCATAGATGGATGCACACCGTGGAGCCTGCAAGGCTGCAGTTCAGTGTTCTTTTCCATGATGTTGTGTGGGTACCAAGAGAACAAAAAAAGGAGGAAAAATAGATGCTGGGGAGCAGCTGCTTTGTCTTTACCCTGGCCTTTATCCCTGAAGTGACTCAAGCTGTCCCAGTTGCAGTTTTCTTCCCAGAACAAGAAGTCCAGACCTTGAATGAGAGTATCCACAAGAAGCTGTATTTGTATGTGCAGGCGGTTAGCCATGAAAAGGCATGATGAGACTGACTCTTTAAACTCTGTCCAAGAACAACAGCTGTGACGCACACTCAGTATGGTATCGCTTCCATTTTACTTTCGCCTTTTCACTTGCCTCAGTTTCCCCTTTATTCTAATGTCCCTCAGTGTTTCACTGTTCATGAGCTAATGTATGTGGATGTGGAAACCTTAAAAGCATTTACCACTTCCTCTTTAGTGAAGTTATAGGTGCCCTGTGGTAACCCTCTGACAATGATTGATGATTTGTTGAATTCACACTGAAGGTCCTCTTTAAAGCTCCTGCTAACACCTCTAAGAGGTGATTTTTTTTTTTTTTGTTAAGTGTAATATAAAACGTTTGTTCATCTCAAGCCTTTTACGTGGGCCTGATATATTAAGGTCAAAGAAATCTTTGAAATCCCTAGGGGGGCAAATTGTTTGGCAGCTCTTGTTAACATTAAAAACAGCAAGACACAAATACAATCACACACTCACACTCACACACACACACACACACACACACACACACACACACACACACACACACACACACACACAAACAGATTAACAGAGGTCAAACTTTTTTTTTTCTCTCTTTCACAGATGTTGGGTCAGTTGAGGGCCTGGCATATCATCGTGGTTGGGATACACTCTACTGGACCAGTTATACAACCTCCACCATCACTCGCCACACTGTGGATCAGAGCCGTTCTGTGGCCTACAACCGCAACACCGTAGTCACCATGTCTGGAGAAGACCACCCTAGAGCCTTTGTGCTGGACGAGTGTCAAGAGTGAGTCATTAATATTGAAATTTTCTGCTTTGCACTAAATCAGGGCCCAGTTCCAATACAATTACTTTTTTCTTTTAAGCATTTGATTTATTTTAGTTTAGTCAAGTGTAACCTTTGTACCAAGATGTTTTGGGAGCTCCCATTGCTCTTAATTCCTGTCCTCTGTTTGTTCCCACCGTAGTCTCATGTTCTGGACAAACTGGAATGAGCAGTCTCCGAGCATTATGAGGGCCTCTCTGAATGGAGCCAACGTGATCGTGATCATCGGCAGTGACATTAAAACTCCCAATGGCCTGGCCATAGATCACCGTGCTGAGAAACTCTATTTCTCTGATGCCACGCTGGACAAAATTGAACGCTGTGAATATGATGGAAGCAACCGTTACGTAAGACAGCTGTTTCTTTTTACTTTCCCTGTGAAGAAGTGATCACAGACCTTACACCTCATGTTTGAGGAATGATTCCTTCTTTTTTCACGTCTCAGGTCCTGTTGAAGAATGAGCCTGTCCATCCGTTTGGTCTTGCTGTGTATGGAGATTACATCTTCTGGACTGACTGGGTGAGGAGGGCTGTCCTCAGAGCTGACAAGTACACCGGAGGAGACATGAAAGTGCTGCGTGCTGACATCCCTCAGCAACCAATGGGCATCATTGCTGTGGCTAATGACACAAACAGCTGTGAGTATCATCACTCCAAGAGTATCACACTGGGCACTTTTCCCCTCCTCCCCCAAAGTTGCCATTAGGTCAACATTTGCCCAATAATTACATTTATGATTAAATATCAAAACTAATGAAATGATTATCAATCTCAGCTGTAGTTTTAGTTTATGCTGGATGGTAGCTGGTATCATGTTTGCTATCTGCGTATATCTTCATGTGTACAAGTGGCCAGGCTGTTACTATACTTTGTCATACTACCTAAGTTCAGTCACACAGAGCTGCTACCATATCTGTTGTCATGTACACTATGTTTCCAAAAGTATTCACACACATATGAACTTGAGCAGCATCCCATTGTTAATCCATAGGGTTTAATATGATGTTGGTTCACCCTTTACAGCTATAACAGCTTCAAGTCCTCTGGGAAGGCTTTCCACAAGGTTTAGGAGTATTTATGGGAATTTTTGACCATTTTTCCAGAAGCACATTTGTGAGGTCAGACACTGATGTTGGAGAAGAAGGCCTGTCTCACAGTCTCTGCTCTAATTCATCCCAAAGGTGTTCTGTCAGGTTGAGGTCAGGACTCTGTGCAGGCCAGCAAGTTCTTTCACACCAAACTCGCTCATCCATGTCTTTATGGTCCTTGCTTTGGTGCACTGGTGCGCAGTCATGTTGTAACAGGAAGGGGCCATCCCCAAACCTTTCCCACAAAGTGGGAGCATAAAAGTTTAAAAAATGTCTTGGTATGCTGAAGCATTAACAATTTCTTTCACTGGAACTAAGGGGCCAAGCCCAACTCCTGACAAACAGCTCCACACCATAATCCCCCCTCCACCAAACTTTACTCTTGGCACAGTGCAGTCAGACAGGTACCGTTCTCCTGGCAACCGCCAAACCCAGACTCGTCCTTCGAATTGCCAGATGGAGAATCCTGATTCATCACTCCAGAGCACACATCTCCACTGCTCCAGAGTCCAGCGGTGGCGTGCTTTACACCACTGCATCAGACGCTTTGCATTGTGCTTGGTGATGTAAACCTTGGATGCAGCTGCTCCGCCATGGAAACCCATTCCATGAAACTCTCTATGCACAGTTCATGAGCTAATCTAAAGGCCACATGAAGTTTGGAGTTCTGCAGCAACTGACTCTGCAGAAAGTTGGCAACCTCTGCGCACTATGCGCCTCAGCATCTGCTGACGCCGCTCTGTCATTTTACGTGTCCTACCAGTTCGTAGCTGAGTTGCTGTCATTCCCAATTGCTTCCACTTTGTTAAAATACCACTAACGGTTAACTGTTTAATATTTATTAGGGATGAAATTTCACAACGGAACTTGTGGCACAAGTGGCATCCTATCACGGTACCACGCTGGAATTTTCTGAGGTCCTGAGAGCAACCCATTCTCAAATGTTTTTAGAAGCAGTCTGCATGCCTAGGTGCTTGGTTTTATATATGTGTGGCCATGGAAGTGATTGGATCACATGAATTCAATGATTTGTATGGGTGACGGAATATTTTTGGTATATAATGATAAGCCAGCTTCCACAGACTTTTTCTGTTTCCAAGCTAGATAAATATTCTGTTTTACCGATACTTCCTTTTTACAGTAACTTAAACATCATTCTCTGTTTGTCAGCCATTTGACGTACAGATTAAAGAGCTTCTCTAAACATTCCTCAGGTGAGTTTTCTCCTTGCCGATCAAACAACGGAGGTTGCCAGGACCTGTGTCTGCCTACATCTGATGGACGGGTCAACTGCAGCTGCCGTGGAGACAGGCAACTTCTCGAAGACAACACCTGTTCTCGTAAGAACGAGGAAGGATTAAACTTCATAAGGGGTTGTCCTGATCAGAATGGATGAATGTTTCTGAATTCAAATGTTTCTGCGTCACCAGCCCTGAACATATCATGTGGAAGCGTCGATGACTTTGAGTGCGGAAACGGTGACTGCATTAACTATAGCCTGACCTGTGATGGGATGGCACACTGCAAGGACAAGTCTGATGAGAAGCAGTCGTATTGTGGTGAGTGTTTCATGAGGCAATTGGAAGTTAAACCCTAAATTTCAGATAATTAGCTGATTTTTGAGAGATGCTTTTAAAAAAAAAAACAAAAAAAACAAACAAATTATGCATCTGATCAACTGCTCTTTCTTCACAGCCAATCGAATTTGTAAGAAAGGCTACAGACGCTGCATGAACGGCCGCTGTATTGGTCACCAGTTCTGGTGTGATGGCACAGACGACTGTGGTGACCATTCAGATGAACTGCCCTGCAACAGTAAGTAATTTGTTTCTAAGGTAAGCTTTTAGCAGCTACACAAAGGACAACTGTCTATTACACCTTTGTAAAAACATAACCAGAGTTTGCTGATCAGTGACTGCGTTTTAATGACATCTTAGTTTACTTATTTAAAATAAAAGAAATGATAAAATATACCTAAGCGGGAGTTTGTATATGCTTTTGAGGATGTGTTTTCTCTCCTTTTGTCATTTATAAATCTGCTATACATCCTTGCAGTGACGCTTTGCAAAGCAGGAGAGTTCCAGTGCAAGGATGGAAGCTGCATCTCCAACTACAGTCGCTGTGACCAGGTGGTCAACTGTGAGGATGCGAGCGATGAAATGAACTGCCGTATGTAATCTGCCACAGTTTTCAACAATATGTCACATATCCACAACTGGGGTTGTTAAAAAATATATATATTAATAAAAATTGGCCATCTGCTTCAGTGCAACTTGTTTAAAACAGTCTTAATTATCTTAGTGTTATTTCTGGGCATTTTAAAGGGTAGCTCCTGAAGACTTTTTTTTTACCATTTTTCTCAGAAACCCACCGATTGCTCCCGTTTCTTCCGCCTTGGAGTTAAAGGAGCCTCTTTTCAAAACTGTGAGAAAACCACTCTGTGTTATCTGTCCTCGTGGGTGTGTGACGGCAACAATGACTGTGGTGACTTTTCTGATGAGAGAAACTGTCCAGGTAGGTGCCTCGTTTCCCTACCAATAAACTTTCAGCTTTTCGTAACCCATCGAGCAATACGTAACTGAACGAAGTAAATGCGACACAT
>JAMQGT020008611.1:0-53480 GCA_024447675.2 Pterophyllum scalare
TTATGTACTTCGTTCAGTTACGTATTGCTGATTCCTCCATGATCCCTAAGACACACCACTTTTAGTGATGTCATTGTCAGTTGCCTCATTATTTATTTATATATATATATTCATTTATTTATTTTTTTTGTTTACATGACTTTGTGTATCAAAAGACAATGAATAAACAGGATGCAGGTTTGCTCTGTGTTTTTGGACAATAAAGTTTTTTATCAATTTAAAAGACTGAGACAGAGATTTGTGTTCACTCACAGTTGCTTTGAACCTCTCATGTCAATCACTAAAGGTCACCTGTTGACCCATTAGGCATTAAAGCACAGATGATATCACCAATCAGTTTCAATTCAGTTTTATTTATCTAGCACCAAATCACAACAAACAGTTACCTCAAGGTGTTTGCTGTTGTAAGGTAAAGACCCTACAGTAATACAGAGAAAACCCAACAATCAAAAATGACCCCCCTATAAGCAAGCACTTGATGATGGTGGGAAGGAAAAACTCCCTTTTAACAGGAAGGAGCTGCCGCGATCAGTTGGGGGGTGAGCAGAGGAAGACACTGGAAGAGAGCCAGAAATGAATAATAACCAATGATTAAATGCAGAGTGGTGTATAAACAGTAAATGAAGAACAAATATTCAGTGCATCACGGGAACCCCCCCCCCAGCAGCTTAGGCCTATTAAATAGAGGGTGTCTGTCTCCTGAATCCAAATACAGAGCTGGTTCCACAGATGAGGGGCCTGAAAGCTGAAGGCTCTGCCTCCCATTCTACTTTTAAGTATCCTAGGAACCACAAGTAAGCCAGCAGTCTGAGAACGAAGTGCTCTATTGGGGTGATATGATACTATGAGGTCTTTGAGATAAGATGGGGCCTGATTATTCAAGACCTTGTATGTGAGGAGAAGAATTTTAAATTCTATTCTAGATTTAACAGGGAGCCAATGAAGAGAAGCCAATATGGGAGAAATATGCTCTCTCTTTCTAGTCCCTGTCAGTACTCTAGCTGCAGCATTTTGGATCAGCTGAAGGCTTTCAGGGAGCTTTTAGGACAGCCTGATAGTAATGGATTACAAGTAATAAATGTGTGAATTAGCTTTTCAGCATCACTCTGGGACAGGAAGCTTCTAATTTTAGAAATATTGCACAACTGCAAAAAGCATTTATTTTCACAGGTAAATAGTCTCTGCCTCCTCCATCGAATTTGTTTTTAGATTTGATTTGGTAAAAAAAACCCAAACAACTTTATTTGTACAGCAGAGATAAGCAAACTAAAGCTGATAATCAGGCACAACAAAACAAATGTACGAAGTGCTTTGAGTGCTCACATAGAACAGAGAGGTGCTTTATAAGTAGCAGTCCATTTGCCAATTTAAAAAATAAAATCTCTGAGTACAATCACACTCCCCTCCAAAAGTATTGGAAAAGTGAGGCCATCTCTTTATTTCTGGTGTAGACTGAAAACATTTGGGTTTGACATTAAAAGATGAATATGAGACAAAAGATCAACATGTCAGCTTTTATTTCCAGGTATTTACATCTAGATCTGATACACGGTTCAGAAGATAGCACATTTTGTCTGAAGCCATCCATTTTTCTTGTGAGCAAAAATATTGGAACATGTCACTAACAGGTGTGTTTTGTTGCCCAGGTGTGTCCTGTGACATTGGTTATTCAAAACATAAATAGTAGTGAATGTCTATGCTCAGTTTCAGATTTGGGTTTGGCCTGTGCAGACTGTGTATTTATAGTTAGAGGAGAAACCAACTTAACCTCCTGAGACCCGAGCTCCCATTTGCGATGGATTTTTAATCTCTCCTTGATATTTGTGATTAGATGGACCTGATATGTATAAAAATTAAGCTTCCTCTTTGAGCAGGAAGTTGTATTTTGTTACATGGTTGTTACATACTTTTATGGGGGGAAAAAATGTCCTTAGATGTGGACAATGGGATTATTTTATAGTATAACACAACAAAAACAACACAACAAAGTATGAAACACTACTGAGCAGAATAAAGTATAAGGTGCAGCAAAGCCAAGATGTAATGTCCCCCTATGTGGATGCAGGGTCTAAAATTAGAGAGCTGTCTGTGGATGAAAACAAGCAGCTGTGAAGCTGAGAGAAGATGGAAAATCAGTCAGAGCCATTGCACAATCATTGGTCATAGCAATTAGAATCATTTGGGATGTTCTGAAGATGAAAGTCGTCACTGGTGTACTAAGTAACAGATGTTGAACAGGCTGGCCGAGGAAAACAACAGCAGTTATGACAGAAACACTGTAAGTGCTGTAAAGAAAGACCCTAAAACAGTTGTGACATCAGCAACAACTTCCAGAGTGCAGGAGTGAAGTTCTCACAATCTACTGTTTACACAAGACTTTGTACATAGGCTTCACCAGAAGATACAAATGACTAATTAGCAAGAAGAAAAGGAAGGCCAGACTGGAATTTGCAGAGAAGTTCAGAGATAAGCCTCAGGAATTCTAGGACAAAGTCTTATGGAATGATGAGACAAAGATTAACTTTTACCAAGGTGATGGAAAGGCTAAAGTTTGGAGAAAGAAAGGATCTGCTCATGATCCTACACGTACAAGCTCATCTGTGAAACACAGTGGAGGTGATGTCATGGGTTGGGCTTTTGTGGCTTCTTTTGGGATGGGCTCATTAATCTCCACTGATGTCACTCATAATCGCAGCAGTGCAGTGAACTCAGAAGTCTACAGAAACATTTTGTCTGTCAATTTAAAGAAAGATGCAACCAAACTGACTGGGAGATCCTTCATCATGGAATAAGATAATGACCCAAAACACATCAAACTACAAAGGAGTCGGAGCAGAAAGTGGATGGATTTGGACTGGCTTAGTCAATCTCCAGAGCATATTAGCTGCTAAAGAGGAGACTGCAGTGAGTACCCCCCCCGACCCACACACACACACACACACACACACAAAAGCAAACAAACAAACAAACAAAACCAAAATGCAAACACCTGAAAGAAGTCATTAGGTAAAAGCAGTGTATGAATGTATGTCTGATCGGGTGAATGAGACTTGTAGTAAAAAGTGCTTTGAGTGCTCAAGAAAGGTGTTATATAAGGTGTACCATTTACTACATATTTGCCTAACAAATGAAAGAGCCCCACTTTGATTCAGGGAGGAGACACAAACCTCTTGGGGTTGCATCATGAAGGTCATCTGGTGTAAAAAAAAAAAAAAAAAATCTGCCAAATCAAACATGCAGAGCTACCTGCTGTGGATGAGGGAGCAGCTGATAGTAGCTGTCAACTATAAAGTAAAATATTGGAAACTAAATAAGACCAGATAAAATCCATTAAAAAACAGAAACATCATAAAATAGAATCAAATGCACTGTAATCAATGAGCTCCTAAAAATCAGGAGATGAATATGAAGCAGATTCAGTGTGAACCCTCTCTAGGCTTAAAACTTTCCTTTTTGATCAAGCTTATAGTTAGGGCTGGATCAGGTGACCCTGAACCACCCCTTAGTTATGCTGCTATAGGCCTAGGCTGCTGAGGGGGGGGGGTCCCATAATGCACTGTTTCTTCTCATTCACCTTTATTTACTTGTTTATACTTCACTCTGTATTTAATCATTATTATTAATCTCTGTCTCTCTTCCACAGCATGTCTTTTGTCCTGTCTCTCTCCCCTCAGCCCCAACCGGTTGCAGCAGAAGACTGCCCCTCCCTGAGCCTGGTTCTGCTGGAGGTTTCTTCCTGTTAAAAGGGAGTTTTTCCTTCCTACCTTCACCAAGTGCTTGCTCATAGGGGGTCGTTTTGATTGTTGGGTTTTCTCTGTGTTATTGTAGGGTCTTTACCCACAATACAAAGCGCCTTGAGGCGACTGTTTGTTGTGATTTGGTGCTATATAAATAAAATTGAATTGAATTGAATTGAATCCAGCTGCTAACATCTGCCTCTTCGAAGGGTTTAGTCCTCCACATGGAGCCTCTGAGGGTTAATGCGGGATTAGCAGGTAAAACCTTCAAAACATGTCAGAGGGTTTATGATCAGTGAGCTGATGGGCAAAAATGGGATAAATGACCTTCAGCTCCAACATGAAATGAAGCATTAAGATTTGGGTTAGAGAAGACAACTTCTCTCGTTAGAGGAGTTTTCTCAGGGCACAGGCAGGAACGCTGTGAAGCAGAAACCATCCTGATCACATACCAAGTGGAAACTAAAGGAACAAACAGGTCAAAACTGCATTTGTTGTTTTCCCCCAATCTCCAGCCCACGTTTCTTTTTTCCCTGACCCAGGGGTCATAACCTCTACTGGAAAAGACCATTTTATAACCTCAGCATCGAATTCTGCCCATGCAGAATTTTAATAAATTGAACTATTTATTTCTTTAATGTTTGCCACGGATCCTAAATTAAGGTATCACACAGTATCATGAGGGGTAGGAGCACTCTGACAGTGATTTAAAGACTTCATCACTGCATGAATCCTCTGGATCCAGCAACATCTCTAATGTTCGGATAACTTTCAGTCTGGAAGTTAATAGAACATTGGAGATATCACTGGATCTACCTGAGACAGCTGGGGCATGCCCTTGTTATGTCACAGATGAAAAGAAGAGTTGATGCTGCTACACTTCAAGCCCCCATCCAAGCAGTAAGGACCCGCCTGGGAGTGAGGTCTGAATTATGTTTGTGCACTGGGTCTTTGTGGGGCCTACATTCATAACCCGGAATTCCCTCTGAACCCTATGCTGTGAGGTTATGACGTAGGTTACACTGTAACCTAGGTTAGCTTCTTCCCTGAAGCTGTAAGACTGTTGAACTCTGGTGGAGCTGTGTAGCTGCATTACTCTTGCACAACTCTGCACACATTCATGCTGCTGTTTGCACACACTCATGCTGCTGACATTTGCAAAAGTCACTGCCATGTGGCACCATGTTTCACTACCTTTACTCCATCTTAAACTGTTTATTTTATATTGTTTATTTTTTATATTTATTCAGTTTGTGTATGTATGTATGTAAGTATATATATATATTTTAAGAAATCTTAACTCGCCCTGTGGGCGGTCTTTATCTTCCAAGCTCGGGTCCTGGGAGCTTGACGGTACTTTATCAATTTTGTGCTCAGATCCTGTTCCTGTGTTGCCATTGGTAATATGTGTGTGTGTGTGTGTGGTGTGTGTATGTGTGTATATATATATATATATATATATATATATATATATATATATATATATATATATATATATATATATATATATATATATATATATATATATATATAACTGGCAGAAATGAGCTTCCTCCAAAGGGTACTTGGGCTCACCCTGGAGACGCCCCAGCTGCTGAGCATCAATTGTTTCTTTACATAAAGCCAAAAGTGCTTTAATACGACTGGAAGTGCTGGTAGCTGTAAACACTCTGATTTTCTGATGGTATTTACTGTAGAAGCTGCGCTAGCTTCAGCGGAAACAGGTTTTAATCCACGGAAATATAAAAATCATATAAAATCAAAGGCTGATTGTCTCCATAAAAGGGTGACGCTTTCGCTTCATTTACTTTATTGGCGGACACTGCTGCCTGTTATTTCATGCTGTCAGCCGATTGGTCCGGCCCGGGCTGTTTTGCCCCCCTGTGGGTGGAGCCGTCCCTTCTCCTCGTGCCACCCAGAAGTTTCCAGGCTGTTGTGCGGCGCGCGGGGTGAAAATGCTCGGCCAGCAGGTTTTAGTGCTCAGTAAGTATTTTATTCTCCTTCGAGGCGTCCACTAACCCCCCGGCAGTCTGCCGCTCGGTCCGCTGCGCAGCCGGCCACCGTCAAAGCTTCCCGGAGCCGCACATAGAGCGGGGCGGCCGGTGTTAGCACGTTAGCATGAGCGCATGTTAGCGCGGTTAGCAGCTAAGCCGTTACTCAGCTTGAGCTCAGCTAGCAGGCTAACGTGCCGCGGCTAACAGTAGCTATTGATCCTTATTAGGAACACGTCACCGTTACTGATCACTGTGATTGATCCAGAGAGAACCGACAGGCCAATAATCAGTCATCAGTACCTTGATGAGATGTCCTTACCCTTTTGATTCATGAATATTGATCTGTCATCATCATATTCTAATTTTCAGAATAAAAGCACTGAGTGTGTGCTGGAAGTAACTTCCTGTGTGTGTGTTGTGTTTCCGCAGACCAGAACGTGAAGAGAGAGTCAGGACGGAAAGTCCAGACCGGAAACATCAATGCAGCAAAGGTGAGTTTGTTCTCCTAGGCTCCGCCCACTTCAGCCTTGGCCCATTGGCCCACAGATGAAAGAACCCCCCAGCAGCATGTTACCATGGTTAGCTGAGATGCTTACTCCGAGCTTCTCCAGCTCATTGGCTGCATTTAAGGAAGGCCTGACGACTCATTTGGCCTCAGCTCACCCTCTGCCTCAGCAGCCAGCCTGGGTGAGATACAGAACCTATCCGACTCAGCAACAGAATGCCATGACAGCACACGAGCTCACCACATTTAGCAGCTTAATTGGTGAAGTGACCATTGCACTGATTGGTTAGTTATTTAACGAGTCAGCTCCATGTGGGTAGAGTGAAGCCCCCCCCCAACTGAGAAACGCTGCTAACCTGAGGGAGTGATGGGGTCTCAGCTGGATATGAAGGCTGTAGCTACTCATCACTTTAGTCAGCTATCGATTAATCCATCAATTAACTGAGTACTTTTGTTATAAATGAATAATAGTAAATACTGAGGAGAGAGCAAAGTGTTTTAATATGTGTCTCTTTGACTTGCTGTTTTGAAGCTGCAGACATCATCTGTCAGAGGGCCTTCAGTGCATTAATAAGCCAAATTAAGTATTTTAAAAGAAAACATTGAAACAGTTAAAAAAAAAAATCTGCTTTATGTTTAGTTTTATTTATATATTACCAAATCACAACAACAGTCTTCTTGAGGTGCTTTATATTGTAAGGTAAAGACCCTACAAAGTTGTAGAGAAAACCAACAATTACAGCATGTAAATAACCCATCCTAAAAGGGTCCAACCTAAACTAAAGGTCTCTGTATGCGAGGCAGAAAGAATTGTGACAGTACTGAATCATTTGAATGTTGTAGATTTGGTGTGTGTGCACGCATGTGATCTTTTGATCAGGTGGTTTGATGAAGACTCCTGCTAGCTGTTTCCCTGTGCCGGTTTTAATGGTGACCACACTAAGAAGCGCAGCTGCGGCTCTCTGCTTTGTGTACAGACAGACTCATTAAACAGTGACAGCAACATCTTTGCTGCTGTCACATTAGCTTTTTGGTGAAGCAGTGCTGGGGCTGCTTGGGCTGAATTTTTTTTTTTTTACTCAGAAAAGGGTCCTGAATATGTTTCTATTGTGGGCCTATTTTAGTTGCAAATGTGGATGAAAGGCTGGTGGTTGCACAGTGATGACAGCACTGCAGATTAATTGATCACTGCGCTTTGATATTTGGGTCACCTCAGTACTGAATGACAGCTTGCTAGTGCTAATGGCCGCGCCCGCTGGCAAACTGTGATGATAGCGATCTATTCCGGTAGCTAACAGTGGAAATTCTCAGCCCAGAGCAGTGCTGGGTGATCAACTGCTGGGTAGAACCCTGGCACTGTGACTGGTCAGAGAAGAAACACTTTTATGGTGAAGCACTGTGCAGGAGACACAGTGAAATAATAATGCTCACTGACTGATAACTCAGTTTGAAACCATCTGTAAATGTGTTTTGACTGGCTGAGAGCAAGCTGAAGCTGAGTTTCATGTAAGCAGGACTAGTGTGGTGTTGGTGACATTGCAGAGTATCTCAGGCACACCTCTTACAGGTTTAATTGCTGGTAATTGTGTCAGAGTGGTGTATTAATACAGACCAGCTGCACTCTAGGATGACTATGATGAAATAATATTCAATAATTAGCTCAACACCTGGCTCCTTCAGGTGAGGGCTGCAACTATCGTTTATTTTAGTATTCTATCGATTATTCCATTGAGTGTGTGTGTGTGTGTGTGCAGACAGACTGCACATAAAACAACTGCTGCTGTTGTGTTATCAGTGTCCTCCTAAATACATTTCTATTGCATGTCTACTTTTAGTTGCTAATCAAGGATTAAACCATAAAAATATTTTGACGGAGCCCGTCGTTGCTGACTGGGGTTTTCCTTTGTTACCAGCTGAGCTAACAGCTGAAATTCTCAGCACAGCGAGCACAACACACACCCACATGCACACGGTGTAGAGAGCTATGGAAAAATGTGTCAGTGATGATCCACTCTGTGTTAAAGGGTCATTTTTCCAAACGACGGAAATCTGTCGCTTCAACGAAGAACTTTAATGCTGCTAATGTGGGTGAAATGCTCCGCTTATACAGTGACACCTGAGCGCTGCAGAGTTTAAATGAAGCATTGAAGCAACAAATTTGTGTCTGATTTTTTTTTAATATTCAAATTATTGGTATTACTTAAAGAGTCATTGCAGCCCTAGATGTGATGGCTCACTCTGAGCCAGTAAACCTCACCTGTAGGTTCTGTTTCATTATCTGAACCTCAGGTGGAAAGAACTGTCGGTGGGATTGAGTGATTGTTTAACCCCTCAATCTCTGTATGTGTGTGTTTCAGACCATTGCTGATGTCATCAGGACCTGCCTTGGCCCGAGGGCCATGATGAAGGTCAGACCTCCTTCACACACTCAGCACTCCAAATACACAGCTGTAAACATGCTAACATGCTCCGTGTGTGTTTTGTGTGTTTAGATGCTGCTTGACCCCACCGGAGGAATTGTGATGACAAATGATGGAAACGCTATCCTCAGAGAGGTCAGCCAAACACACACACACATACACACTTCAGCATCTCCTGTGTGTGTGGTTACTAACATACGGTGTTTCCATGGCAACAGATCCAGGTGCAGCACCCGGCAGCAAAGTCCATGATCGAAATCAGCCGCACGCAGGATGAGGAGGTGGGAGATGGGACGACCTCGGTCATCATCCTGGGTAAGGAAGAGGTGGAGAAACAAACCGTCAGGTCACGTAATCTCAGAGCTGATCTAACACCTTTCTCTCCCTCTCCTGTCTTCCCTGTGCGACCATCAGCGGGCGAGATGCTGGCAGTGGCCGAGCAGTTCCTGGAGCAACAGATGCATCCGACGGTGATTATCAGTGCGTACCGCCAGGCACTGGAGGATGTGTTGGACACGCTGAAGGAAATCAGGTAACACCCAGCTGTTCCAGCTGTGATGATGTCACCATATACTGAGCTGTTTGTAACTGCGCCCTCTCCCTGTAGCACCCCTGTGGACACGTCAGAACGCTCCATGATGCTGAAGATCGTTCACTCGGCTATCAACACCAAAGCTCTGAGCCGCTGGTCTGAGCTGGCATGCAACATCGCGCTGGATGCCGTGCGCACCGTGGAGCTGGAGGAGAACGGCCGCAAAGAGATCGACATCAAGAAGTATGCCAAGGTGGAGAAGGTATGACCCTCACACGGCTGCCGCCATTGCCATGATGGGCTTGTCACTTTAAATCAAGGAGATGGGTCACCTGTCATTAGGCTGTTTGTTAATAAAGTTTTACCTGTTCTGTTTCCCATGATGCTGTGCTGCATCCAGGTTCCAGGTGGCATCATCGAGGACTCGTGCGTGCTCAGAGGAGTTATGATCAACAAAGACGTGACGCACCCAAGGATGAGGAGGATGATCAAGAACCCGCGAATCGTCCTGCTTGACTGCTCACTCGAATACAAGAAGGGAGAGAGTCAGGTGACACACACACGCTCTCTCTCTCTCTCCCTCTCTCTCTCTCTCACTCTCACTCTCACTCTCACTCTTACTCTCTCACTGTAACTCCCTGTGTGTGTTACTTGTGTTAATGTATGTGTGTGTTGTACTCTGTGCAGACGGATATAGAGATCAGTAAGGAGGAAGACTTTGCCCGGATCCTGCAGATGGAGGAAGAGTACATCCAGCAGATCTGTGAGGACATCATCCGCCTCAAACCAGACCTGCTCTTTACTGAAAAGGGCATCTCAGGTATGCCTCACCTGCAGGTCACCTGAGGCTCAGCTGGACATATAGCAGAAGATGACTAAACCGTTGAGATGATGTTGAGCACTGTAACATGTTTGTGAAACCTGACAGCAGAGACGTCCCCTGAGGTCAGATTTAACCAGTCACCTGTATCAAACTCACATGTTAAAAATACAGCATAACATTTTCTTCCTATTTCCTGTCAGATCTCGCCCAGCACTACCTGGTAAAGGCCAACATCACCGCCATCCGCCGCGTTAGGAAGACTGACAATAACCGCATCGCCAGGTACATAGCAGCCAATCAGCTCTCAGCTCCCCAGACAGGAAGTGTGTGTGAAGGTGAGCAAGCTGCAGTTAACGCTGTCCGTCTCTCTTTCTCCCTCAGAGCGTGTGGCGCCCGCATTGTAAGTCGGACGGACGAGCTGCGTGAGGAGGATGTGGGTGTGGGGGCGGGGCTGTTTGAGGTGAAGAAGATAGGAGATGAGTACTTCACCTTCATCACTGAATGCAAGGACCCCAAAGCCTGCACCATCTTGCTCAGGGGGGCGAGCAAGGAGATCCTGGCAGTGAGTGGTGATCAGCCAAGCAACTGATCAATCAGTGCATTGATCAATTAGTCAGTTGATCAGTAAAACCAGGCATTGATTGGGTCCCTTAACGCCATCTCTGTCCACAGGAAGTGGAAAGGAACCTGCAGGACGCCATGCAAGTGTGTCGTAATGTGCTGCTTGACCCCTTCCTGCTGCCGGGCGGTGGTGCCGTGGAGATGGCAGTGTCGAAGCGGCTGATGGAGCGTTCCCGTGCTCTCACTGGCATTGAACAGTGGCCGTACCGCGCCGTGGCCCAGGCACTTGAGGTCATCCCCCGAACACTGATCCAGAACTGCGGTGCCTCCACCATCCGCGTGCTGACATCACTGAGGGTATGCAAAACTTTTTGTGTCCACTGAGGTTAAAGAAATAAAAGTGTATTTCAGCTGTTTATCACAGTAAATGTTGTTGAAAAGTCAGCTGTTTGTATTAATGTGTGTGTTTCTTTGCGTGTGTGTTCAGGCCAAACACACACAGGATAACAGTGTGTGTTGGGGTGTGGACGGTGAGAGCGGCTGTCTGTCTGACATGTCAGCTCTCGGAATTTGGGAACCACTTGCTGTCAAAGCTCAGACCTACAAGACCGCCGTTGAGGTCAGAACTTCCAACACACTATACGTACTAAATGATACTGATAAGTAGTGATCAATAGTGTGATTGATACTGATGTCTGCTGTGTTTGCAGACGGCTATCTTGTTGCTGCGTATTGATGACATAGTCTCTGGTCACAAGAAGAAGGACAAAGAGGAGCAGATGGGAGGACAGGGTGCTGAGTAGGTCCTCGTTAATCCATGTCATTCTAGATCCACGTCAGTCACTCCTCGTGTGTCTGTTTGTTTGTTTGTGTGTGTGTGTGTGTGGACCAGATGACTCAATAAATTGTAACAGCAGTTAATAAATTTCGCTTTGAATCCTCCTCTGTGTTGTCTTTTTATGGTCAGGAGGAAGTAGAAAAACTCTTCAGGTTTATTTTCATCTGCTGTTCCTTGTGAGGAGTTAGTCAGCCTCCCACCAGCAGCTGGCAGCACTGCTCTGACAGGACGCAGTAAAGACAGTCGCTAGCTCTGCAAACATTAGCTGCACTGTTCTAATGGGATCAAAGCGCAGAATCATTTCAGATGTTTGATACATAAGAGTGGGTACCAGTGTGTGTGGAAGTCTCCATGTTTCCCCCACCATATTTTAATATAGTAGATGGGAAGCAAATCTCCCTTCTTACTAATGGACTTTTATGTGGCTAGAGAGGGGTCCCCTTAACCAAAGAATCGAACCCATGAAGGAAAGACACAGCGTGACCAGGATCTTCTTTCTCCCCTCAAGCTTCATCTCCTGAACTATATTCAGGGCTCTAAAACAAAAACATGCTTGCTCATTCCTGATATTGTCGGCATTACTTACTGTCAGCAGATCAGACCTGCGATCCTCTTGTCTCCACACAGCTGACAGGAGCTGGCTAAACAACAGCTGCTAGTTATAAGCTAACACTATGCCAGCAAACGTTAGGCTTGAGTGTCCTAAAAATCACACTTTTCTTTGATAAAAAGTTTGATTACATTCTCACATTGTATGTGAGTTTATTCAATAAGCATCAGAATCCAACAAAGTTACACCCCCTTTACAGTTTCACTAACGGCGGCAAAAACAGCAGCTCTTACCGACAGAAAAGTTCAGCATCACTGTCATCAGACAGAAGTGAGCTTCCCTGGCTCATCGACTTGTATCAGACTCCTTTCACCAAGTTTTACAGCCTCCTCCAGAGGAAATAAAGGTGGATGCTTCTCACAGCTGAGGTAAGAGGGAAAAACTCTAGGGTTGATCCGGATCTGGTCTGGACAGTAGTAGAAACACACTGCAGTCGTTATGAGGTATAGTCTAAATGTAATGTTTTAGGTCTCAGCTGACTGGTGCCCTACAGCAGCCACTGTACCTAGGATTATACACTTGAGTTGGGAGGGCTATGAAAAAACACAACTCAGCTGACTGTGATCTGCTGACATCTAGTGGTGGAATTTTGTACACTAACTTAAGACTCCATTCCTTAGGAAATGTGCAGTGTCACTGTTATTTCAGAAGAAACTAAACAAACCCTTACATTACATTTTGTTGTGCTATTTAAAGATCTATATGTCTGTGTATTTAGAGCAAGTCGTGTTCTCTGTGGATTAATGAAATCTAGTGAACATCTGAAGAAACTACACAGAATAGTTTGTGTGAAAGCTGAATGTAAAACATGCTGTAAATCTCCGAAGGTGTGGCACTAAATCTGGAACTCTGAACATAATCTGCTTGTGACTAGGTGAGTGTGTTCAGCAGAAGTTACCATGGTGATTTAGCGAGGTAAAAAGAGAGCTGCTTACATGACAGAAATTTCTGACTTTAAGCTGGACACAGCTCGCTAACCAATTAACTTCACTTTATAGTTAACCTCTCATCTCTAAGCATGTGTGAGTAGAAAAAGAGAGCCATCATCAATAGAGAAATACCAGGAGTCACCATGGCAACGGGTAAAAAAAGAGCAGAGCCTCCACTGAATCCAGAGGAGCAAAGAATATGAACACGTGTCAGTGCTGACCATGAAGCTTATCTTACTGTAGTGGGGAATTCTTAATAGAAAATATTCCTCTCCTGAGTAGTGCTTGTGAATGCAGCATGAGCTCCTCTGGCTCCCTAGTCAAAGTTGAGAAACAATGAGTATGGAGACAGTTGGTAAAGTGATCAAGTGCAAGGCAGCCACTGCCTGGAAATCCTTTCAGCAGCCAGACAAACCTGTGCTTAATGAAGCCTCGTTACGTTACTGTATTTGAGGATGGGCAGATGCCTTCCCTCCGCATTAGAGAGTTATTCTTTGTGCTGCGCAGCCGGCCTTGTGAATTCCGCTTTATATTGTAACGTATAGACCATACAATAAAACAGAGAAAATCCAAACGACCCCCTATGAGCAAGCAATTGACAACAGTGGGAAGGAAAAACTCCCTTTTAACAGGAAGAAACTTCTGGCAGAACCAGGCCCAAGGAAAGGCAGCCATCTGTCGTGAATAGTTGGAGGTGAGGGGAGGAAGAGAAGACAAAAGACACACTGTACAAGAGAGCCATAGATGAATAATAACTAATGATTAAATGCAGAGTGGGTTATAAACAGAGTGAAAAGAAGTGAATAAAGAAGAAACACTCGGTGCATCATGGGAACCCCTCAGGCTAGGCCTATTGCAGTGTAACTAAGGGAGGGTTCAGGGTCACCTGATCCAGCCCTAACTATAAGCTTGATCAAAAAGGAAAGTTTTAAGCCTAATCTTAAAACTAGAGAGGTCATCTGTCTCCTGAATCCAAGCTGGGAGCTGGTTCCACAGAAGAGGGCCCTGAAAGCTGAAGGCTCTGCCTCCCATTCTACTTTTAAGTATCCTAGGAACCACAAGTAAGCCAGCAGTCTGAGAGCAAAGTGCTCTGTTGGGGTGATATGGTACTATGAGATCTTTAAGATAAGGATGGGCCTGATTGTTCAAGACCTTGTAAGAAGAAGGATTTTAAATTCAATTCCAAATTTAACAGGGAGCCAATGAAGAGAAGCCAGTATGGGAGAAATACGCTCTCTCTGTCTAGTCCCTGTCAGTACTCTAGCTGCAGCATTTTGGATCAGCTGAAGGCTTTTCAGGGAGCTTTTAGGACAGTCTGATAATAATGAATTACAATAGACTGGCTAGAAGTAATAAATGGATGAATTAGCTTTTCAGTATCACTCTGAGACACAATGTTTCTAATTGTAGAGATATTGAAAAAATGCAAGAAAGCAGTCCTATATATTTGCTTAAAATGTGTATTGAAAGAAATGTCATGGTCAAAACTGACTCCAAGATTTCTCACAGTATTACTGGAGGCCAAGGTAATGCCATCCAGAGTAAGTATCTGATTAGACACCAGCAACAGTTTTCTATGTGCCTATACTACGCTGCAATAGATACTATCCAATGTTGTCATCCAACATATTAAATTTAAACTTTCTGGATTATTAGATCCAGAATCCTCCTTCGATGATGAACAAACTTTGCTATATGACCGAAGTGATGGTCATGTTGCACCCTAATTCTTTTTACAGGGTTTTGACTTATCCTCATAAGGTTAGACACAAATATGTGTCTATTGTCCATATCTCACAATGATAAAGAATCCTTTTACAAAATCCTGGCTCTAGATCATGATCTGGATCACCACAAAAATTTAATCAACTCCCAACAACTCCAAAAATTTTCATCAAAATCCATTCATAATTTTCCGAGTTATCCTTCTAACAGACATAACATAACCTCCCTCAAACCTATTGGTGAGCGAGGCAATAATCACCTGTCTCAGGATAGAACATACAGGTTTAATAAAAAAACTGCAGTTGAGGGGCAAGCACCCACTAGGCAGTGTGTGGACTGCAATGAACCTGAATCTGTCCAGCATGTACTGTTAGAGTGCTGGGCCTAAGGCTAGAACAGGAAGATGTTAATAGTTCAATTCAATTCAATTTTATTAGCGCCAAATCACAACACTTGCCTCAAGGTGCTTTATATTGTAAGGTACAATAATAGGACAACTTTTAAACTGATGAAGATTAACTTCATGTTGGAAGAACTTATAGAATAGGCACTGTTGCGAGTTTATGGTCAACTGATGAGTTTTGTGAGAAGAATGGGTTTAATAGAAAGAATCTTATTTTTCTGTCCAGTTCCTGTTCCACACTCCAGTCCAGTAGGTGGCAGTAATGCATGTCTAAGCTGGTTTGCCAAATACCATTAAACCCAAAACAATAGTAAGCTGTTGTCTGGTCCCACCTTGGTTGCAAATGGCAGTGTTGGTCACAGGTATAAGGAGAATGCAGGTTATATGTTTAGCTGGTAGAGCACATTCAGTGGTTCCCTTTCTGTTATAGTCTGGTTTTGTTTACACATTTATCTCCCCCGGTGACTGTTTGGCAGCCCAATGCCTGGTAATGGTAAGTCGGATTACAGCATTAAGTCTTTCATTTGGGACAATAGTATATATAATATACTAATAATACACTGTATTGCCAGAAGTATTCGCTTGTCTGCTTTCACACACATATGAACTTGAGTGGCATCCCATTCTTAATGTTTACTATGATGTCAGTCTATCCCTTGCAGCTATAACAGTTTCAACTCTTCTGGGAAGGCTTTCCATAAAGTTTAGGAGTGTTTATGGGAATTTTTGACCATTCTTTCAGAAGCACATTTGTAAGGCTCCTACAAAGTTGGGAGCATGAAATTGTCCAAAATGTTGTGGAATGCTTAAGCATTAAGAGTTCCTTTCACTGGATCTAAGGGGCCGAGCCCAACTCCTGAAAAACAACCCCACACCATCGTTATCCTTATCCAGTTTGGATCCATCCTGCTGTGGAAGTGGACCCAGACCTGCTCTGCTGATCTGTGATGGAGCCTTCGAGTGGATCTGGTTCTGGGTCGACCCAATGAGACTGATTTTAGGTGACTGTCAGTGAAAATATTGTGAGGTTCAGACTCTGAACCTTTAAAATTTTGTTTGGCATCCTTTAATGACTGAATTTCAATCTGTGAACACATTTCAACATGAAATGTAATCAGATTACAATCAGACTGTCTGCAGTTGCTTTTAAAAGCTCACTTTGGATCTATTTAGACCACAGAGATGGTTCCTAAACATCAAATGCAAAAACCAAAAGTTAGAAAAAATAACGGTGAGAAAAACGGAATCAAACTAATATTTCCACAGGTTTGTTTTCTTTAAATCGAAGCTCTGATTGGACTGAGTGGGTGACATCAGCTCAGCTCTGATTGGCTGATTTGTTTCCCACAATGGCAGCCAGATCAGCTGACTTCAGGGAAACCGTGGATCATGTGACCGGGTCCCGCAGCAGCGATGATGTCGGCCAGGAATACGCGGAGCGGCGGGTTCCTCGTACTGTGTGCCGTCATTGTAACATGTTCCGCGGAGCCTGGGCACAGACAGGTGAGTCCACATGTGCAGCCGGAGCCGGGTCAGACCACCAGAGGAGCGTGAGGGTGCCGGGAGGGGAATCCGGAAGTGACGGTGTGTTTGATAGCGGATTAACAGTTGTGCGGGTTATAGATCCGATAGTTTAGCTTGTGGTGTGTGGTCGATCAGACCGGATCTGATTTCTGAAGGCTTTGATCAGATTAATAAATATGAGCAGTAAGTAGACCACCTTCAAATCCCACAGTCAGAGAGCAGCTGCAACCCGCTGTGCGCATGTTAGTAAGATTAAAGTTTCTGTTTGAGCGCCTCACATGCTCAGCTGAAACAGATCAGTCAGCTGATTGATGATTAGCTGACTGATCATCCTGCGGAGGGAAAACCAGTGCTTTGATCACGATGATTGATTTTTCACTCATTGATGAAACTTTCTGATCACGTTTTCTTCTTCTGTGGTGCAGCTTTCCATACAGGTGAACCCTGGCTCGAATTCGACTCCTCCCCATGGCGACCTGCTGCACGTGAGAGCCGTGGGAGACAATGACACGCTGCATTTCCTGTTCTGCAGCCAGGGGGCGCCGACGCTGCTGTTTGTCCACACCAACACCCCTTCTTCTGATGTCCAGGTATGACCAGGAAATCAGTGACATCAGTGTGATGTCATCAGAGAAAAGCTGGGGATGGCACAGGGAGAGTAGAGTGACTGTCAGCTTATCATCGTCATCATCATCGTTTCTAGTGACTGAAACTATAAGCAGGTGTGAAAACCGCTTGCTTCTTGAAATAAGAACAAAATACAGACTTTAGAAAAAATGAAAAGGAGCTACAAATCTGGAGGAAATGTCCCGAGTGTGTTGGTTTGTTCTGGCCTGCGTGACTCAGAAAGAATGCCTTCAGAAAGGGTTATTAAATTTAATACCTGCTCTGATTTTTATAAATCGGCTCCTGGACAAACACCCTTCACAGAATAATGATGAAAAAGATCCAAACAAAACAGAAACAAGCAAAACACGATGGAACCAAAACTCAGTCACTGCAAGCGTCCACAAACGGCTCAGAAATGACACAGGTTACAGTAAACCTGCACGCTGTTCCGCCTGTACGGGCTCCACAGCCCACACAAACATGCACCGCCTCAGCCACATCATGGAACACTACAGGTGCACTCACAGTTTGAAAATCTGTCTGAGGTGTCAAACCCAACAAAACCAGAGCGCCGTTTTCCTGCTGGGCGTCAGTGACCTCAGCAGGTTGTTTTCATGCTTTAAAGCGTCTCCAATGATTTCTGCCTCTCCCCAGTCTAACTTTATTTCAATGGCTCCAAACTCTTTAACATTCATATCTCAGTAATTGCTCCATCACTCTGTGCTTTTTCGAAACATGGAGACAAACGAAGCAGCTTACACTTTGCCAGAAATTCAACAGTGAAGTTCAGTCTGTGTGAAAGGGAACAGAGTCAGGAACAGTCGTTAGAGAGAGCTGAAGTCACTGAGGCTGGTTTTCACTGGGGCTGAGGCACGATGCTCCCACTCTCAGGCCGTGCTCAGTGTTCAGCCCAGGAACATGCTTTGGTTTCCGTGTTCCAGAAAGTGCATCTCACAGAGACAGGAGGTGGCAAAGGGAAGCGGAATGCCCACAGTTCTCTGTCCCGTGAGTGGGTGTTCCCTCTCCACGCTCAGTGTCTGAGCGGCAAACTTCAGCCTGAGGGTGGGGTCAGAGGACATGTCAATGAGTTGGTCTTCTTCAGCTGAAGTGACATCAGCAGGTGTAGCTGTGTCACTGCTCAGTGGGGCAGCCTTTGATTTTGCAGCACTCGTCTCATCGAGCATCGTTGACACCACATCTAAAGCTGCACCTCTTGCTTTGGGGCAGTTCTGAATGCACTTTATATGATGCCATTAGTGGTTTGCTGTTTAATGATGCAGACTTTATGTTAGCAAGAAATGCATTTTTGGAGGGGGGGGGCTTATTGATGTGTTTTTATGGCACTAACTTTTCAGCCATATGAGTGTTTCTTTGTCACAGTCACAAGACTATTCTTAATATTCTGACCTCTGGTGTGCTTTGTGTCTCAGGTGAACTGGCCTGAGTTTGTGGCTCATAACACCAGTGGCAGCGTGAAGGTGGTGCCAGAAAGCAGCGTGCTGTACAGCAGTGCCATCGTCTTCAGCCGGGTCAGAACTGTCTCAGTCCACCTTAAATCTTTAAGCAGTCCTTGCACTGGTCTGACCTTAAAGTTTTTTTTTTTCTCTCAGCTGTTGGAGTATGATGATGTGAACGACACGGCTGAGCCGACCTCTGAATTCTTCCCACCGTACAACCTGCAGAACTTCACCTGGAACCGCCTCAACCTGTCCGGTCCCACGGCGCTGCTCTGTGGTGCCGACGCCTCCTTTACCAACGGCTCGCTCTGCCTGCAGGTCTGTTGTCACGGTGACTCATGCTAGGATTTCAGACTGATCTATATTCAAAGTGATTAATACACTGATATTAATTTATTATTTCAGCTGTCAGTGTTTGACTCTGAGGGGCGTAGCCAGTCCTTGCCCCACCTACTGCACTCTGTTAACTCCTCCCAGTTGGAGGTGCGGCTGGATGGCGTGCCGGCCCGAGCCGCTCAGTCCAGGTTCCTGCTGGAGCTGCAAGCAGTAGGTGGAGCTTATCCTCTGAGCAGAATGGAAGTCCACGAATCAATTGATGATGAGTACACACCATCGATATTCAAGGTAACGGTCTCACTTCATGCTGTGCTTCACGCTTATCTTCCCAGATTAGTTTATTGTCTCCTATGAGGAAATCATCCAGGATCAGACAGCACACACCACAGCAGGAACCCTGAACAGGCATGCTCAGTCAGCACAGACTGCAGAATGAACAAATATATACTTGAATTTAAAATAACTTCTTCTCACATACTGAATAATAATAAGATGAATAATCAGGCCCCACCTTAAAGACCTCACAGTACCATATCACCCCAATAGAGCTCTTTGCTCTCAGGCTGCTGGCTTACTTGTGGTTCCTAGGACAATTAAGAGCAGAATGGGAGGCAGAGCCTTCAGCTTTCAGGCCCCTCTTCTGTGGAACCAGCTCCCAGCTTGGATTCAGGAGACAGACAACCTCTCTATTTTTAAGATTAGGATTAAAACTTTGCTTTATGATCAAGTTTATAGTTAGGGCTGGATCAGGTAACCCTGAACCCTCCCTTAGTTACACTGCAATAGGCCTAGGCTGCTGGGGGGTTCCCATGATGCACTGAGTATTTCTTTTTCATTCACCTCTTTATACACCCCTCTACATTTAATCATGAAATCTGATTTTTTTTTTTTCCCCCAAGATGGCACCAGTGGGTACTCCACGCTGTCTATCGCTCACTACTTTGTCATTTTGTTATTTCCGTTTGTCATACAAAATGTCAAGTTGCTACTGGTGTATGATCGTCTAACACTTCTGGAGCGTCGTTGGTTTGCTGTAAAACTTGGGCAGGACCATGACAAAGGAGATGATCCTTTGCCCCGCCCTTATAAGGAATACCAGCATTTTTCTACCGACCTCCAGGTCCACCTCACTGGAGGTCACTGGAGTGTTTCTTTTTCATTCACCTCTGTTTATCCACCATCATTATTTATTAATTTCTGGCTCTCTTCCACAACTTGAAGAATTTAATCTTGTCAAGAGACCAATTACTTTGGCAATTTACGATCACATTCATTCGCTTGATCGTCTCTGGTTTACCTGTAGGATAGACATTTACTAGACATATTTTCTAACATGATTTGCCACAGATTTGATTGCACTTAATGTGGCGTCTTCCTCCCCATCTTGCTGTTTCAATTTAGTATTCTGCTTAGTTGACTGAGTCACTGGGCCTGGATGAAGAGCACCAATGTGCCTTTGACTGTTTCACTCTGCACATTTTACAGCCACATCACAATTCTTAGCTTGATGGGCAATTGAAGCACAGCAATGGAAGCAGATGGCATTGTCCTTAAGAACTCTTTTTACACTCATCAAGAAGCATTCCTCTGAAACCTCTACACTTGTGTGAGGTTTGTGGTGGATAGGACACTGCTACTTTCTGTTGACACATTGGTTTTTGTTCACTGAGGCAGGTGTTCTGCTGTTCCCTGCAAATCTATCATTCTTTTGTGGGTGCTACATATAACAAATGTTTGAGAGATCTGCGTATGTCTTGTGGGTCTGAAAGAAAATAAAGATTGGCTGATATCAGATTTTTAAATTGCCAAATATCAGTATGGGTCTCAAAAATTGGTCAGACTCTACTAACAGAGAAGCCTAACTTGAAAGCTGTTGAATCACAGAAATATAGTTTTTATTTTAGAGAGCAGTTCTGCTGGAGTAGGCAGAAGAAGGTTTGAAAAACATGAACTGCCTTCGGGTTCTTATCCAAATTTTTCTGCCTCTGGTCCTGCTTCCAGGATCTACAGGTTAAATAAAATTTGACTGAATGTCTTGTGTTGTCCTGTGACCCCTCAGGTGTCTCGGTGGGTGTCATCAGTGAACGGCAGCTCCGACGTTCTGGGCTTCGCGCAGTGGAAGCCGGTGGCATACCGTCATGACTGCCCAGCTCTGGAGGATGCCACACCGTGCCGTCACTCAGCGCCACGGGCTCAGAGTGGAGCAGCGGTGATGGCTGCGTCCGGTCTGATCCAAGGCTTCTTTTCAGACCCAGAGAGCGTGGCACTGAACGTGAGCTTTGGCCTGGCTGGGGAACCATTCTACAACAGCACGCACTTCCTCAGCTGGTACGTTAATGTTTTGTTTTTTGTTTTAATCTCTCACTCTCAGCCAATCACCTCTCACCTCCTCCTCTCCTTTAGGACGCTGCTGGTGGGTGTCGGCTCCCCTCCTGTCGACTTCTTCTCTCCACTGGTTGTTGTCATCATGGCGGTTGGCCTGGGTACTCCCATGATCCTCTTACTGGTGGGTGGAGTCTGGGTCTGTGTCCATAAGAGGAGGGCAGCATCCTCAGCATCCTACGAGCCAATCAACTGATGGCCAGCCAGTGAGGTGCCAGAGACCCTTTTAACATTTTAGAAACAGATGACATCATGGTGATGTTCCAACCAATCAGGATGCAGCAGAGTCGTTTACCTGTTTCTGTTTTCAGAGGCAGTCAGTACATCTGATCAGTGATTGGGTCAGAGCTTCCTCTCTCTTCCTCATCGATTTCTCTGAGTCAAACTTTTACCTCCAGGCTCAACACTTGGTAGCCATCTTGAAACACCTGTGGTCTGTTATGTCGGTGGCTATTCTGAAGCTTTCTTTTAGTTTCAATGGTTCAAAAAAAAAGTAAAAAAAAAAAATCATAATTTCAAATGTTTTTCTACTTCCTCCATCTTTGTTACCAAACTCTGACAGGTTCATATCGCTCTCTGATGATGTCACATTCATACTCATGTCTCTCTCTCTGATGTTGTCACTGATGGGAGTCTCAGGGGTTAAACTGAAGCAGCTCTTCGTGGAGTTGAAAGAAGTTATTAGTGGAGGAGTGGGTGGGGGTCAGTGACAAACGGGTATGACGGTTGTTCTGACGGAGGACCCTTTTTCCTTTCCTGCAGGAAAAGTAATGACTGTCAAATTAAGATGTTACTATTTAACTTTGCTGCTTCTTTTCAAAATAAAGTTCATTGTTAATAAAATAAATCAAAGTGACCTGATTCTGTTTCATTGTCCAGTGTTCAACTGACGTGTGTTTGTTTTGGATCTTTAAAACTCGACTTTAAACCACACTAAAGAAACATTGTCGCACCTGAATTTCTAACCTGTTTTCTCAGCCGTTTAGTTTCTGTGTTGAAGGTTTGGTACTTTTAAACCACACACACTGAAGCTGAACTTATATATGAACGTATATTAATAGAGTATTGAGCATGGGGTAGGGATTAATAAGTATGTACATACTTCTTCCTCCTCCATTTTGGGCATGGGGATTTTGTTTGATTTTGTATGAGCTCGTTTCTGTGTATGTGTATTTACATATATGCCAATATATGTAAACGGGTTTGTTGTTTATATGTTTGAAATAAAGACAATCAGATAAAACAGAAGTTAATGTTCTTGGTCGCACAAATCTTGGAAACATGGTGTCTAATCAGATACTTTGGATGGCATTACCTTGGCCTCCAGTAATGCTGTGAGGAATCTTGGAGTCATTGTTGACTACGATATGTCCTTCAATGCACATATTAAATAAATATGTAGGACTGCTTTCTTGCATTTGTGCAATATCTCTAAAATGAGAGACCTGTATCAGAGTGATGCTGAAAAGATAATTTATGGATTTATTACTTCTAGGCTAGACTATTGTAATTCATTATTATCAGGCTGTCCTAAAAGCTTTTCACTCTGTTTATACACAATTCTGCATTTAATCATTAGTTTTTATTAATCTCTGGCTCTCTTCCAAAGTATGCCCTTTGTCCTGTCTCCCTCCACTCACCCCCAACCGGTCGCGGCAGATGACTGCCCCTCTCTGAGCCTGGTTCTGCCAGAGGTTTCTTCCTGTTAAAAGGGAGTTTTTCCTTCCCACTGTCTCCAAATGCTTGCTTATAGGGGTTGTTTTGATTGTTGAGTTTTCTTTGTAATTATTGCAGGGTCTTTACTTTACAATATAAAGCGCCTTGAGGTGACTGTTTGTTGTGATTTGGAACTATATAAATAAGACTGAATTGAATCTTCAAGAGCAATGGAGATGTGCAGAGCTGTAGTAAGTACAGAGGGATAAAGCTGATGAGCCATGAAAATATGGGAAAGAGTTGCTGAAGATGGGCTGAGAACAGAAGTGAGCAGCAGTACAGTTTCATGCTGAGAAAGAGCACTACAGATGTGATGTTTGCTTTGAGAGTGTTGATGGAGACACATATAGAATGTCAGAAGGAGCTTCACTCTGTCCGTGGATCTAGAGAAAGTGTATGATGGGGTGCTGAGAGAAGAACTGTGGTGCTGCATGAGTAAGTCAGGAGTGGCAGAGAAGTGTGTGAGGGTGGTGCAGGACATGTACAACAAGACAGTGGTGAGGTGTGCAGTAGGTGTAACAGGTGGGTTAAAAGGGGGTGTGGGATTACATCAGGGATTGATTCTGAGATCCTTCTTGTTTGCACTAATCTCTGTGGGCTATGATGTTTGCAGAGACTATTGTGATCTGTAGTGAGAGTAGAGCGCAGATGGAGGAGAGCATGGATAAGAGGGTTTGTGCTTTTCCTAAACATTTGTATTATTTCCGTTTTGCTTTATGATTTATTAATCAGCAAAATATCAGCTATTGCCTCCTCACAACAGTTAAAACTATTAAAACTACAAAAAAGATCATTCTCACTTCCTGTTTACATTTCTCTCTCAATGATTTAGATTCATAAATGTCGTTTCACAAAATCTTTCCAATTGAGAAAGCTTTTAAAAAATGTATTAAAAAAGGTATTTATTTTACTGTCTTTCGCGTTGCAGAGTGTGTTATTGTGTAGGGCGGTACTATCTAAGATTTATTTTCTAAAAAAAAAAGTTGAAATGTGAAATGGTCATTGTCTTGTTGTTTATATGTTTTTTGTATTTGACTGTATTGTTAAAAAAAATTGCTGTCTCAATGAGGTGACGCAGAAATATGACGTACGCAAACCCGGAAGCGGCTCAGAGCGCACGCGTCCTGTCCGCAGAGCACCGTGAGTGATTTTTTATCTTTAAACTCATCATTTATCCAAAGTTGGCGTCGGTTTGAGCTGTCAGCGGAGCGGCAGCTGGAGGGTTACATCCAAGCCCGATTCTGGCTGTTTCCGGTTCCTTTCTGACCACAGCGCCGTCTGTTAGCTGTTAGCACCCGCGGCTAACGGTCACTTTACAGTCAAACAGCAGCTTCCATTTACTGATGGAAGGTCAAAGTGCAGCTGTGTGTATGAAATCACTTAAGCAGGGATGACAGCGGTTTGAATGATAGGAGTCAGTTGACAGCTTCCTCAGCCTTGCTTTGACCCTCACAGCTGCTTCGTCCTTCTGCAAACACTAGTTAACTTCCTTTTTGTTGCTTAGGTCTTCAGGTCCTGTCACTGCTGCACAAATACTGATGCTGCAGCTTCTCTGTGACACAGAGGTCATTGCGGGGAAATTACTCACATAAAAATAAGACGTGTTAAAATGTGTGCAGTGACCTCCGGTATATTTTCTTTATTTACAGCTGTGAGTTTAATACCTAGGGCCAGCCATCTAAAGCAATTCATTTCAGTTTTATTTATATAGCGCCGGATCACAACAACAGTCACCTAAAGATGCTTTATATTGTAAAGGAAAGACCCTACAATAATTACAGAAAACCCCAGCAATCAAAACAACTGCCTATGAGCAAGCAGTTGGCGACAGTGGGAAGGAAAAACCAGCTTTTAACAGGAAGAAACCTCCAGCAGAACCAGGCATGTACCTATGGCATGCTGTGATCTCAGTAATAAAATATTATGGTCAACAGTATTGAACGCTGCACTGAGGTCTAGCAGGACAAGTACAGAGAGTCCACTGTCAAAGGCCATAAGAAGATCATTTGCAACCTTCGCCAGTGCTGTTTCTGTACTTTGATGAGGGCAACTCCAGACTGGAACAGAGTCCAGTCCCTCTCCAGGAGACTGGTTCCAGATATTTGATGAGCTGTTTCAGGCATTGCATGTAAAACGATCTGCAAAAAGTTACTTCATTTATGCTCCTCTTCAGGAGAGCTAGTGCAGATGTAGAAGTACAGGAAACACAATTTTATTGACATCTGAAACATGAACCCATCACAGGGATGAGAAGGAAAAAGGGTTTGCAGAGTTTAAATATAGAACTTATAAGACCAATATCTATATTTGGTGATTTAAAATCTAATATATCAGTAGATATTTTTTTCTTTTAGACACACAAAACTTAAACAGATTTCTCTAACATATGCAACATGTAGTTATTTATGAGTCTACGATAATATGACAATGCAGGTATAAAATAATTTTTTGTCACAGGTCATAGATTACTTGTTTACACTCTTGCCTGACTCTGCTCAGATCAGCTGGTTGTTGTCTGTGATGATTCACACCAGTTTAGCCATCTGGGAAATTACAGAGTGCCCTCTGGTGGATAAACTATGCTGCATTAACGTTCATAATATGGTTGAAGCGTGGTTCTCCCCTTTCCTCTTTACTTTTTAATTTTTATTTATTGGCTGTTATAAATATTCAAACTGATATATTCACGAATAACAAATTTTGGCTTTAGTAGAATATGAAGGTGGGGTGATGTGGTGACTTAACTGTGTGGCATTAGCTAAAAGAACCACAGATTGCACCACATGAAAAATGATTAATACATAATTTGATTTATGATGTCAAATTCAGATTTAATGGTCCGTTATTAAACTGTTGGCTTACCATTCCAGATCGTTCTGGCCCAGTTTAAGGCCTGCACAGAGGGTGTTTGGTGGGGACACATTTATAAAAATCAGAACATGTATTACAACACACTTTGCAAAGGCTGTTCAAACTCAGTCAAGCTGACAATACAAAATAAAGCTTCATCAGGCCAAACTGAAAATGCTTCTGTCTTTCCTCCTCCTCCTTTTCCTCTTCCTTTCTCAGATGGAGCTTCAGTCTCTTCAAACAGAAATGATGAAGGAGGAGACACAGGCCAGAGAAGAAGAAGGTCAGCTAGGACAGAAAACAGGGATAAAGAGGAGGCATGAGGAAGATGAGATTTCGCCCAGCAAGAAGCAGGTTGATTTTATTTATCAATTTGTTTAGAGCAGTTTTATCTATGTTTCTACAAAGCAGTCATCTGAAGGCTTTTCATGTCATGAGGTAAAGACTCACTTTAGTTTGTGGGCTTGATCAAATTGGACTGCACTTCTTAAACTATTTAGTAAAAAATAAATAAAAAACTATAACTGACTATAAAAAAAGTTTGACTTAATTTAGAAAATGTTTATAAACCCAGTGAACAGCCTGAGATATAAAATGTCGCAGCTCCTCTGGCTTTACCCTCCCTCAAAGAAATAAATCAGCATGTAAAAGATAAGAGGATAAGAAACTCCTTTATTAGTCCCATGATGGGGAAATTCAGTGTAGCAGCAGCAAAAGTATTGTACAGAGCACAGACAGTAACAAGGATACAATAAAATAAAAAGTATAGAGGTAAAATAAAAAGAAATAAAAATACAGAGACAGTAGTCTCAGATTTTTATTTCCAGGTATTTACATCTGGATTTGATGCACAGTTCAGAAGATAGCACCTTTGTCTCAAAGTATTGTAACATGTGACTGACAGGTGCGTTTTGTTGCCCAGGTGTGTCCTGTTAGATTGATTGTTCATACAATAAATAGCGCTGAATGTCTAAACTCAGTTTAAATTTTTTTTTTAATGTTTTCAGTTGACAGCAAAAATAAAGGGACTGGCCTCACTGTTCCAATACTTTTGGAAGGGATTGTATAATGTAAATAGAACTGGTCCTAGCAGAGAACCTTGTGGAACTCCATAATTAATCTTAGTGTGTGAAGAAGACTCCCCATTTACATAAATACATTGGATATTACATAGATATGATTCAAACCACGGCAAGCTCTGATCTCTGCAATTAAATATCATGGTCAACAGTATCGAACACTGCATTGAGGTCTAGCAGGACAAACATAGAGATGAGTCCACTGTTGGAGGCCATAAAAAGATCATTTGTAACCTTCACTAATGCTGTTTCTGTACTGTGATGAATTCTGAAACCTGACTGAAACTCTTCAAATAAACCGTTCCTCTGCAGATGATCAGTTAGCTGTTTTACAACTACTCTTTCAAGGATTTTGGAGAGAAAAGGAAGGTTGGAGATTGGCCTATAATTAGCTAAGACAGCTGGGTCAGGTAGTGTTTTTTTAAGAAATGGTTTAATTACTGCCATGTTAAAGGCCTGTGGTACATAGCCAATTAATAGAGATAGCATTAGCTTCCATTTTAATTATGAAACTTCACTGAAGCGATTCTTCACTGCACGGTCTTAGAGGAATGGGGTCTAGTAGCCATTTTGATGGCTTGGACGAAGTAATTACTGAATGTAGCTCAGAGAGATCAGTCAGAAAGGAACAGTCTAAATAAATATCAGCAGGTACTAAGATGTTATGAGGCTGTCATCCTTGTTGTTGATTCCTGGTATTGATCCCTCAGGTACTCGATCACAGTGTGAAGGTTGCGAGTCATTACAACCAGCTGCAGGAAGTCGGCCTGGCAGCTCGAAGTCGAAGCCGAATCTTCTTCATGAGGAACTTCAACAACTGGCTCAAGAGCATTCTGATTGGTAACTGATCAATGATCAAAGCTGTTTATTGATGCACTATACTGCCTTAGTTTAACATTACAGGAGTGATCAGTAAGCACAGCGGCATAGTTAACATCCACCGCCAATCACGTGTGATCACACCAGAGCTGTGATTTTTTTTGGCTTTCTTTTTTTTTTTTGCTTTAAATTCAACAAAACAGTGATCAACCATCAGAACATCTGTATCAGACCAACAGCTGATCATCACAACATCTGTATGTGAAGCAGCTCAGAAAGGCATGTAGCACAAGTCATCAGGATACTCTCAGCATCTTGAGAACAGTGGAGTGTAAAGAACTGACTTTTGAGCTCTAACTTTATGAACAGGAACAAATTAAGCTGCTTCAACATGACAGAGAACCCAAGGAGAGGAAATCCTAATCTCTCATATTTGAAGCTCTTTCATTACACTGAAGCCAGGCGGCCTCTGCTGCATTCGTGATATTATGGTGGATCTTCATCAGTCCTTCAGTCGTCGTACTCCTCTGATGGTCACACATCACAAACATCTGGAAACATCGTCTTCATTACTGTGTTTGAATCAAAGCGTGGAGACCATCTCCAACCTTTCAGATGTCGCTCCAAACGTACGTGGTTCAGACTGCTCATCATGAAGCTAACAGCATGTTTACAGGCCGCCTGGTTTAAGTTTTCATTTCTAAACTTCAACTCCAGCATCTGGAAAGCTGAAGCAGTGACTGACCTGCACCCACCGAGTTTTGCACCGATCACTAACACAGATTATTGGCCTTTTACTTTTGAACCACGAGGTTGTCGCTTTCATGCTGATTAATAACCTTCATCCTTTAAACTTTTATTTAAATCCTCAGAAAACTTTAAAGAAACAGATTTAAGAAGATGAAATGTTTTAATCTTGCACAGAGGGCTGCTGTAAATGAGGTGGTTTATACAGGAAGTCAGTTAACTATTTGTACTTCCACACAGATCACAGACCTCAGCTGCATCTTACGGGGAAGGGGCATATTATTTTAGTCTGAACCACAGCTAAAGGTTTGTCTCCATGTTTCACCTGTGCGGGGGCGGGACTTATGTGCACACATCCTCTCAGTAAAGGAGCTGTACCCTAGCTTTCTTAAAAGGTGAATAATAAAAGTTAGCCTTTGTAATAAGTAACTGATCAATAATCAGCCTCATCTCCTCTGAGTCTTACCTCCATTATGTTCTGCAGCTGGTAGTCCTGGTTCTGCTCAGGAACAAATTCTCCACCTGCTGCGGGTTCTGGTCTGAGTGACGCTCCAGAAATGAACCAGGACTGCTATCACCAACTGCAACCAACATGGGGGGAACCTGTAGGATGAAGGCAGCTGTATACAACACTGATCACAGAGAGAAGAAAGTTGGCAGTAATTCAACTTTCAAAATAAGAGTGAGGGAATTCGAAGGTGTTGTTCTCTCAGAAAAATCTAAAAAAACAAAAAACAAAACTTGAATTGAGTAAGGGGAGAGACCTGTGTGTGTGTTAGTGTACCTGCATAGGTAACCTGGGAGTGTGAGAACCACTGAATAATTTTTATTCTCAATCTTGTGGGGTTTTTTTTTATAGTTTTTATATTATAACACTTTTTATTCTTTTATTCTTTCACCTTTTTATGATTATTTTATATTTTTCTGTGACTTACCTGAGCTGCTTCACCTTTGAAATGTACTAGTTTTCTCTGTACAGCACCTTGTGTGGAAGCTGCTTTTTAAATCAGATCTTTCCCTCATTTTACAGTTTGTCTTTTTCTGTTGACAGGTGAGATCCTGGAGCAGGTGAGGGAGGCGGGGTCTCAGGAGGTGTGTGTGTTGGACCTTGGCTGTGGAAAAGGAGGGGACCTACAGAAGTGGAGAAGAGGAGGAATTAATCACCTAGTCTGTGCAGGTATTCACTTGTTGATTTTTATGGTTGATAAATTTTATTGTCACATTTCTCCAGCATCTCTACACACCTGTATAAATGAGAAGAAAGAAGCAGCAGAGACCCACCTGGTCCTGCTGGCCAACCTGAAACATTGGCTCTGTTCAGTTTGTGTAAAACCAAATCTCCCATCATCTCAGACCTCACAGAGACTGACCAACGAGAGCATCTGGCTCAGAATGTTATTGTAGGGTCTTTACCCACAATACAAAGCACCTTGAGGTGACTGTTTGTTGTGATTTGGTGCTATATAAATAAAATTGAATTGAATTGAAGAATCTCACCTGTGTATGAGCTTTACTACAGACTCTTCAGTCCTCTGTACTTCATTCTAGGTTCCCTGTAACTGGTGCTCTGTCTGTCACCGGTCCTCGGTTCCAAAGGCATTATAATCTCAGTAATTCTCATGTTGTTGGAGAATGTTGATGATTAATCACAGATGTTTATTTTCAGATATTGCAGGGGTTTCTGTGGAGCAGTGCCAGATTCGTTATGAAGAGATGAAAAGAAAGAGTTACCGAAATGAGAAAATCTTCACTGCTGAATTTATCACAGCAGACTGCGCGAAGGTACACCTGTACCACACAGCTCATTGGTTTTATTATATAATAGTATAAATATTGCATAATGAAAGTAATCATATATAATCAGTAATAATAAGTAGAAAATAAAAGTTAGCTTTTCCTTATTATTGTAATTATTATTTTAGGGCCTTTACACAATGAAATTGAATTTGAAACTGAATTCCTCAGGCTGGATGAATCAAACTGACTGGTCACTTTCTTCCTGACTGACCTTTGGCCTCTGCCTGCAGGAGGTGTTGTCAGAGAAGCTGGATGATGCTGAGCGGATGTTTGACATCTGCAGCTGCCAGTTTGTGTATCATTACTCATTTGAGAGTGAGCAGAAGGCCAATATGATGCTGAGAAATGCCTGTGAGCGCCTCAAACCCGGAGGGTTCTTCATCGGAACGACGCCACATGCCTTCGAACTCGTGTAAGATCAAAGATCGAGTTCAGTGAAGGTGCTGTTTTTTGTTTTTTAATGGTTAACCTTAAAGTAGCTTCGCAGTGAGTCATAGTCACACCTGTGGATACTGTGGAAGGTGCTTACCTGTACTTGGGGTGACTGGGCATCCTGCATAGAGGCGGGGTGTTAAAATACCCACTCAAACCTGCATTCTTATTGGTGGACAACCTGCTCCACCTAAGCCATGCGATCACATGACCTTAATACTTGGAGATTTTAGAGACATCTTTAAAGTTTGAGATGTAAAGAATGTGAATCACTGACTTAGGATCTCCTCCGTCCCCTCTTCATCCTTCCCCTCCTCCCTCCCCACAGTAAACGTTTGGAGGCCTCTGATTCGCTGTCATTTGGCAATGAGGTTTTCAAGGTGACCTTTCAGTCCAAAGGTTCCTACCCTCTGTTCGGATGTCAGTATCACTTCAGCCTCGAAGAAGTTGTCGATGTTCCAGAGTTCCTTGTCTACTTTCCTCTGTTTGAACAGTAAGAATACTCACAATAACATATCCTCATGTATTCTGACTTTACTGTGAAAGTACTTCCTGAAACTGTTTTTACTTCTCGTGTCTCAGCATAGCAAAGCAGTACAACATGCGCCTGGTGCTGAAACAGAGATTTGCAGATTTCTTTGAGGAAAAGGTGAAGAAGGAGCATCATCGGAGCCTCATGATGAAGATGATGGCTCTGGAGGTAGACTATGAATTAAGTAGTGATCAGTAACAAAGACTGATTATCAGCTCATTGTTCTTATTTTACATGAAATGATGAGACCAGAATACAAACTAGATGGTGAATTAAAATGACATTTGAATACTATTTTTTTTTTTGGTGGAATATACCAATGGTGACAAATTAAAGGAAAAACCCTAATTAACCCTTTCAGGGAGCCTTTTGACCTCCCCGGTGCTCCAGAGCAGCTTCAGTGAGTTGTTTGTTCTCTGATTTACTGTTTGGATGAAGGTAGAGGTAGATGCGTGGTGACATGTCAGTCCAAAAATTCAACTTCATCTTGAATTTGGGGTGGCAGTGGTGCACTGGGTAGGTGCTCACCTGACAACTGGAGGGTCGCGGGTTCGAGTCCCCGTCTGAGCATGTGTTGTCATTGTGTCCCTGGGCAAGACACATTGCCTAAGTGTGAATGTGGTTGTTGGTGGTCGGAGGGGCCGTAGGCGTGAATTGGCAGCCACGCTTCTGTCAGACTGCCCCAGGGCAGCTGTGGCTACAATAGTAGCTTACCACCACCAAGTATGATTGAGGTGTGAATGAATAGTGTACAGAATTGTAAAAGCGCTATAGGTCTAATTATTATTATCTGATTCTTGATTTTCAATAAACCATCAGTGAGTCCCCATTTCTGGTGGAAAGAGAGAGCAGTTTTTCTTATGAAACTATTTGATCAGATAAAGAAAGGCCAGAATCACAGCCAGCAGATCCTGTCACTGCAGGTCAGAAGTCCAGGTTTTTCTTTTAATCTGTCACTGCAGATGATCACATAGTGAACATGTGTTTTCTGTCCTTGGATGTTTTTGACAGTTTATTTTACTTTCAGCCATTTCCCAGTGAGGATGGTCAGCAGGCATCAGACAGCACAGAGGAGTATTGCCATGCTAAAGAGCACTGCGACCGAGCTGACGTCAGAGCTCCCGTGGTGAGTGAGCTCAAAGCTTGCAGCTTCAGAAAAAAAACCAAACAAAACCCCCAGCTCACAGAGTCTGGTGTTTGGTCCAGTTTAACACCGTCTGTCTGTGCTCCTGTCTGTGCAGGGAACCCTGAGCAGATCTGAGTGGGAAGCAGCCAGTAAGTCTGTCTGATCCCCTGCATCAGCTGTTCACATCAACTCCTCCTCTTCATCTCTGAAACACTCAGCCTGTCTGGAAATGTTTTTTAGATCTGGTCATTCCACTAATTCACCTCTTTAGTCAGCAGTTGTTCCACTAGCTTTTTCCTTTTAAATGTTACACACATGTTACAGGCATCTGTTGTTCTTGTAAAACTTTATTGAAGCATGTTGCTGACAACACGTTTGAATTGATATTTATAAAAACGATCACATTTTAATGCTCACCTGTCTCTGCTCTGTTCTGTAGGTATCTACCTGGTGTTTGTGTTCCAGAAGATGTCCTGATACTGAGCTTGCCTGCTGCTGTTTGTCGTACTTGTTCTTCAGCTCATCTTTGTGTTTCTGTCACTTAAAGTCTTTTTTGAACAATTATGACTGATTTGCTTATAAATGAATTCAAACTTAAGTCAAACTTTATTGTTTTTGTGTTTTTCGTTCATACTCATACACTGGTTATGTTGGTAGGTAAGTTGGTTATTTTGACAGGTGACGTAGTGACAGGTGAATTCATTGGAAAGGTAAACACAGCCTACAGTTTACTGGTTGGTGTTTCTTTTCTACAGATTGACAGGTTTTGGTGTCTTGACTTCACAGTCTGATGTCCAACTCTCTGAAATTTTTTCTGCTTAAGTTCCTAAATGCATATGTGCAGTTGACTCGCCCAGGTTAAACACCTTCACCTCAGCCTCTGATACCTCTGCTATTCAGTGAACCTCTTTTAAGTTTATGCTAAGCACAGTTAGTGTGAGGGTCAAGTTCTGAGTATTGTGGAGAAAATGAATGGTTAAATATGAGTCTGTCCTCAACTAAAACAACCAACACTCTATGGACAAAAGTACTGGGCCACCTACAGCTCCACCTACAGGAGTTGGTCAGCCATAGAAACCCATGCCCTGAAGCTTCTGGTTTGCAGTTTTTGCGTTGGTGCTGATAACAGAGGAGGTTTAGAGCACTACAGTTATTGAGTCAGCAAAGTGATGGCAACATTTATGCACTATACAGCTCAGCACTTGCTGTCTCCACTCAGTGGCTGAGTTGCTGTGGTTCCTAAATGCTTCCACTTTGCAATAATACCACTTACACTGAGAGGAATATTTAGGAAGGAAGGAATTTCTTCAACTGGCTTGTTGCAGTGGTTACAGTACCATGCTTAATCTCAGTGAGCTCTTTAATTTTATATATTGTTGCAATGGGACAAAACACCTGAATTCAAAGATTAACAGGTGTGGCCCAGTGCTTTTGTGAATGCAGTGCACCTGTAGCCTGTATACTGTTATCCAGCTGTTAGTTCAAGAATCAAGAAGAATTTATTGGCATTGATCAAGTCCTGAGGTGTTCTCATATGGCAAAAGTAAATGAAACTTCACATTACATTTTTATTAAAAATGTAATATGAAGTCTACAAGGTGCTTAATCATAAATGGCATGCTGAAAATGACTGATTCTGCTCATTTCTAGCTATATATTTTTCCTCTGACTCTCAAAGAGCAACTTTGCATGATTCACAGGTCAAAAATAATCCTATTTTATTTCACACTGGGCCTCGGTGAAGCCCCTCAGTTCATCCCCTGTCCGAAACCATCTGTTTGTTGCCTCCCCCTTTATTGCACCTCTTGCACAGGTTTGAAAAGCAAGATGCTCGGGCTTCTGTCACCCCTGTGACATCATACAGATCCATGAGTAGAAAAAACTGATAAACTGAGTGTTTAGAGCAGTCTGCACCCTGAGCTTTGGACTTACCTTGTTTCATCGCTGTAGCTGCTCCATGTGAACGTATTTACTCTGTAAAACTTTCTAGAAATTAAAACACTTTAAAACTGGGTCGTTTTTGTGTACTTTTCACACTCTGGTGAAGTGACTGTAACCCTCCAGCAAGTGGAGCTGTGAGTCCACACCCGTTCAGAAACAACTGTTTGATTATCATATTAAATCCTTCACATTTATGCAGTGTGTCGCCTGAGTGAAGCAGGTGACGCAGAGCTGTGTGAGAGTCCTGAGGAGCTCCAGTCGGTTCCTGTTGTGACAGGAAAGGGTTAAAACCAGCTTTGATTAAATTCATTATGAAGGCAAAATTAGAAGGTAAAAAAATATAGATTTGCTTGTTTATATATCCAATAATGATGTGCTGATTATGGGTTATTGCTGCTCTGGAAAGATTCACTGATATGTTGGCCATTTCTACCTGATGCTGCGTGAAAACATGACGTGCCTTTAAAGAAACTCCACTTTCACTGTGACAGTTTTATTTTTCTACATAGAAACTTGTACACAAAGACTGAATTGGAAAGATCAAGCATGTTTTAGAGCAGAACACAGTTCAAATGTCCATAACGAGTCTGTTTGGATGAAACCAGACAAAAAAACTACCCACAATCCAACTTCAGTAGGGTTAGATTATCACACAGTTAATTATATAACTGAAGAGTTTTCATCCTTGTGAATAAACTAGGAACAGCCTCAGGGAATTTTACTGTGATGTGGCAAAACCTTCCATTTGGTCTCTCTCAGAGAATGCAGGGTTTGAAGGTTTTTGTGACCTTTTTCACACAAATGCTGTAGTGATGACATATCTAAAAGGTCAGAGGTCACCTTCACTGAAATGTCACATTGCTGTCTGTCCATACTTCAACTGGGAAACAGGAGCTCATTGCTAACCTGTGCTGATGGTCAGTGTGTGGGTGATGATACGTGTTACTGATCCAGTTGGTGTTTTGAAAGCTGCCTTTCAGGCTGGATGAGCTGACGCAGACAGACACACTGCGCTTTGGGTTCATATCAGCTGATCCGGGATCAGTTTCATGCAGTGATCCTGTCTGGTATGCATGTAATTCATCCTGCTGATGGTGATCTGAGAGATGAGACTTATTGCTGTGCTGGCTCTCTGTCATCCACCTGAACTTTAAATATCAGCAGGAATCCAGTAAACTAATAACAGTCTAAATTCTTCACCTTAATGAAAAGAGCAGGCATCCTTATAAGGTCAGTTTGTTTTTGTCATGTGACACGTCAGGTAGCCCCATTATCTAACTCCAGGAGCTGACATTTAACCTCACGGTCAGACAGAAGTTCAGTTTTCTGATACACAGAAAACAATTAACAAGGAATATTAAAAATGCAAAGCAGCAGAGATTACTAAAGCTGCCACTGAATCATAAATTCAAATCAATTTTATTTATATATCAGCAATTCACAAGAACAGTATCTGCAAGGCACTTTGTATTTGCAAGGGAAAAGATATAGACCCTACGATTTTAGAAAGAAACCCCAGAAAATACCCCCACTAGTGGGGGTTAGGTTAATTGGAGATTCTAAATTGCCCAAAGGTCTGTGTTAGCCCTGTAACAGGCAGGCAACCTGCCCAGGGTGTACCCTGCATCTCGCCTTGTGACATCTGGGATAGAGCCTCTCCATCACCCTGAAAAGGATAAGCAGAAGAAATTGGATGGATGGACCCCAGAAAATCTCCACCTTATCATGCTGGAGGGGTCTGCAGACCCTGTGATTTCACAAGCTAGTTCATCCTGGATGAGAGGCCAGACTAAGAGCTAACTACACAAAGGGGGCATTTTAAAGATCTGTCCCTGAGCTGGGCTTGGAGGAAGGATCTACCCTCCTGTGAGCCAACCATTTGCAGGAAGAACCATAGGGGTCCCGATTGGGCGGCAGGTAAAGGGAGGCATTTTAGCACTCCAATTCCTGGTTGCCCAAACTGACTTAAAGACTCTATTCCACTCTGGAGTTTCCCTCAGTAGGATGTGGTGAGCAGGGGTGGGTATACTTGTATCCCTCTGGTTCACACATTGGAGTTTCCCCCAGGGGAGAACTTGTGGGTTGAGGATCTGGTCCTGACTTATTTGTTCTTATGCACTGAACACAAGTTCAAGAGACACTGGGCAGGGTGCTAGAAGGCATTCCATCTCGGGACCCCAACAATTCTGCTGGGAAACTTCAAAGCTCACATGCACAATGACAGTGAAACCTGGAGGGGTGTGATTGGGAGGAACAGCCTGCCTGATGTGAGCTTGACTGGTGTTCTGTTATTGGACTGAACTGATCATGATCTGCTGCAGAAGCAGATGCATAGAGCTGTGGACTTAAGGTTAGTTAGTGCCTCTAATGTGCTATATAAATAAACTTAACTTGACTTATCTTTAAAGCAGGTGATGGATGCCAGATGTAACTTCAGGGGTATCACATTCCTTGATCCATATGCCTCCTTGGGAAAATCCATGCCAGGAGAGGAGATTCTGTCTGTTAGCTGAACTTTGGATTAAGGAGAAACAATACAATTTTGATCCTGGTCATAGAATATGGGACCAGTTCTTTAAGCTCTCAGGAAATGGCCACTATCTCATATACAAACTGAAGTCAGAGGCTCTTAGTACTTCCAGAATGCTTATTGTTACAAATTAGAGCTGCCATCTCTGACACAAAGATTCACACATTTCTCACACTCTGTTGCAGGTCAATTTTTTTCATGTGGGCCTGATTGACAAGCAAATTCACGACTTATTAAGAACATCAGGGGGACAACAAGAAGTAATCACGGATCTATGATGTTGTAAATATGAAATTACTACTCAGAGTAATGTCAGGCTTGTGGTCACTCTCCTTTTCTCCTTTCAAACTGTGTACACAGGTACAGGTGACAGTGATTAACCATGGTTACAGGGGGACTCTATGTCTGCATTATAAAACTTTCATGAATCTCATGATTAAATGATCTCAGGTTATTACACTGATTTATTTACAAAGTCAATTACTTCATCATTCTACAGGAGAGAACTGTGTGCACTCTAATGATATTTTAGAAGAAAAAAAATGAACCCATCATTGTCATGGTCCTGGGCTTGTTGCCCGGTGTTTTGAATTTAGGTTTCTGTGGCTTTGTTTATTGTATTATTCTTGTGTGACCTTGAGATTATGATTTTTTTAAATATTCTTCTGTCATTTGTGTTCTAAGTTCTAGTGTTTTCTAGTGTTTAGAGTTTTTCCTTGGTGTGTTGCCATTTGGGGAAAATTGATTTGAAATGGGAATAGGTTGTGGTGTACTGGGGGCTTCTGTTTAAGGCTATAGTTCATCCTTACCATCACCCAGACAGCCTGATTTCCCTGCCAGCACAGGACAATCTGCTGGCGAACAGCTAACAGTGACTAAGCTACCTTCTCCCCCACTAACTACAGGTTCCTGGTTTGCTACAGGGTTATTTTCAATGGTGGGGAGCTGGGTCACCAATTAATTGAACCTGACTTCCAAAGTTATAACCAGGCTGCATTTATCACAAGTATCATTAATGCTAAAGGAGGCTGAGGAGTAACTAAACATTTGACAGACTGAGCAGGAAAGTGCCGGTGAGACAGTTGCTGCTAGTGTTTCGATTAGTATTGTTAAGTCAGTGAATGTCTAAAGTAGGGCCTCCTCCTGGTAGGACACGCCTGGAACACCTCTCCTAAGAGGCATCCTAGTCAGATGCCCAAAATATCTTAACTGGCTCCACTCCCCTCACTTGTGAACAAGACCCTGAGATACTTAAACTCCTCCACTTGGGGCACCAACTTGTCCCTGACCCCGAGTGGGCACTACACCCATTTCCTGCTGAGGACCATGGCCTCAGACTTGGGGTGTTAGTTCTCATATCCACCACTTCACACTTGGCTACGAACCTTTCCAGTGTGAGCTGGAGGCCACCACCTGATGAAACCAACAGGACGACATCATCTACAAACAGCAGAGCCCTGGCCCTGACAGAGTCCAACACCAAGTGGAAACAAGTCTGACTTATTGCTGGCAATGCGGATTAAGCTCTTGCTGCAGTTATATAGGGACTGAATGGCTCATAACAATGGGCCAGACATCCCATACTCCCTCAGTATGGGGTGTCTGTATGAGGGCCATGGTCAAATGCCTTCTCCAGGTCCACAAGACACATGTAGACTGGATGAGCAAACTCCCACACACACTCAAGTATCCTTGAGACCAGCTCTTTGTCCTCTCAAATATCTTTGATAGGACAAAGATATTTGACTCCCTTCACTTCTGTGGTCCACTGTCTGGTTTGGGGATTACCACCATGACAGGCACCAACCACCCCCCCGTGTGGTGATCAGTTAACAGCTCAGGTCCTCTATTCACCCGAGTGACCAGAACATATGGCCACAGATCTGCTGATATGATTACAAAATCAAACATCAACCTGCGACCTAGTGTGTTCTGGTGCCATGTGCACTTATGGACATCCTTATAACATGGTGCTTGTTATGAACAAACTGTGGTTGGCACCGAAGTACAATAACAGAACACTGCTAATTTCCCCGCTGTGGGATTAATAAAGTATCATCATCATCATTATCATCATCATCATCATCATCAAGACTGATTCGAGAACCCAGGCCATGCATTGAGGTGAGCCTGACTATGTCTAGTTGGGATTGCTCAACCTCATGCTCAGGCTCCTTCTCCCAAGAGAGGTGACATTTCATGCTCCAGTAGCCAATAACCAGGGATCAGTTTAATCACACACTGGATATTTTTCTCACATGTGACATAGAAACTGAAGACTTAACAGTATTCCTTGAAAAAACCTTCCTGTATGATAATTTCTTAATAACATTTACAATAATGGATTACAGAGCAGTATGGAATAAATTTTATTACAGTAGAAATCTTTCTGAAAGTGCTCTAGGTTAAAGGATATAATTCCTCCAATATTATGCCCCAAAAAGAATTTGTTGCTCTATTAAAAAAGTCCTCCATAAAACTAGGACATCTTACTATTCATCATTAATTGAAGAAAATAAGAACACCACCAGGTTTCTTTTCAGCACTGTAGCCAGGCTGACAAAGAGTCAGCGCTCCGTAAAGCCGAGTATTCCTTTCACTTTAACTAGTAATGACTTCATGAATTTCTTCACAAATACAATTTTAACCATTAGAGATAAAATTATTCATATCCATCTCAAAGACATATCTTTATGGTCAGCTACTTTCAGTACTGTTGATATTTATTTAGATGCTTTCTCTCCAATTAATCTTTCTGAATTAACTTCAATAGTTACTTCCTCCAAGCCATCAACGCGTCTATTGGACCCATTAGTAATTAATGCTTCAATTTTAAATGTGATCAATCTATGTCTATAAATTGGCTACATACCACAGACCTTTAAGGTGGCAGTAAGGTTATAGAATTCATCACAGTACAGAAACAGCATTAGTGAAGGTTACAAATGTAAATGGGGAGTCTTTTTTACACACTAAGGTTAATCAGAATCAGAATCAGAATCAGAGTCAGAGTCAGAGTCAGAGTCAGAATACTTTATTGATCCCAGAGGGAAGTTTCTGAATTGTGGAGTTTCACAGGGTTCTGTGCTAGGACCAGTTCTATTTACACTATACATACTTCCCTTAGGCAGCATTATTCGAAAGAATTGCATACATTTCATTGTTAGGAAGATGATATACAGCTTTATTCATCCATAAAGAGAGATGACACACATCAATATATTAAACTTCAGAAATGTCTTAAAGACATAAAGGCCTGGAGGACCTCTAATTTCCTGTTCTAAATTCAGATAAAACTGAAGTTATTGTACTCTGCCCTACAAACCTTAGAAACATGGTGTCTAACCGGACACTTATTCTTGATGGCATTACCTTGGCCTCTAGTAACGCTGTGAGAAATCTTGGAGTCATTTTTGACTAGAATGTGTCCTTTAATGCACATATTAAACAGCTTTGTAGGACTGCTTTTTTGCAGTCCAGTTTGTTTGTTAAATGACTTAGACCATGCCTAAATGACCTGGGAATAAACATGAATTTTTCATGTTTTCACACAGCAGTCACAAGAGTAAAATAATTTCAGAAATGTGTCATGTTTACTTTAAAGATAAAACTGTTAAATTCTAGTTTATTGATGTAAATACATATTTGAAATCTGATGCACTGAGTGCATAGTGACTATGAAAATGTCTGTAATTTCACATGGATTTGTTCATTCAATAATAGATATGTTGTGCTATAAGTTTTCACCAGAAAAATTGTTGGGAAAAAATTTTATTATTTCCTTCCAGTTATTCATGGCTGGGTGCGGGGGCAGTATCCTAAATGAAAAAGCCCAGACGTCTCTCTCCCCAGCCACCCTGTCTCTAACAGAGAGGCCAGCCACCCATCAGAGGCAGCTCATTTCCGCTGCTTGTATCTGTGATCTCGTTCTTTCACTGTTGCCAAGTTTTGTGTAGGAGAACTCGCTGTCGGCTGATTCAAAAATTGCTATGAGTCACTAAAGGGGTTGAAACTGGGGAGCAGGGGAAAGAGACAGCGCTCTCTCTTTACTGAAAACCTGTTGCAGAGCACAGATGTTAAGTCAAAGGGTGAGAAGCCAATGCTGGGAAGTTAGGGTCAGACTGAAGGACAGCAGATTGGAGGTAGTAAGACAAACAGAACAAACTCCAACTCTCAATGCACTTTTCAGTCCAATTTATAAACAGGTTGTGCCTTTCCAGCTAGGGGTAACTGAGAATAACAGGTGTGAAAAAAACCCCCCACACATGATGATTTCAGGATACCACTATTTGAATGGGGTGAGTCTGATGAGTGATGGAGGCAAGAAACTGGCCATTTAAAGCAGAGGCAGGAATGGGCGATGTTACGGGCTGTAGGGGCAAGTTTAATTGGTTAGCTAACTCTCTATCGAGCCAATTCTGCTCTGCCCCTGAATCTACAAGGGCCCAGAGCAAAAAATCTCATGATGTGGCAAACGATAGCATGAAAGATTAAGCAGGGATGGGCAGAGTGAATGGAGCCTCCCACCAGTACCCCCAGCTTTACTGCAGTGCACATTCTTTTGGGCATATCGGGCAACTACTAATAAGGTGACCAGGCTGACCAAAATATAGGCACACCCCAGTCTCTGCCATTCTTCCAGCGTCTGGGAAGCCCAGAAACAGCGATGGACAGAGCAGTTGAAGCGGTGTTTGCTGGAGGTGGGAATCATCCCTTGGTGAATAGGCAGGATTTTTGTAATCTCTAGTACTATTGCTCTCTCTCTGAGCCTATTATCAATTTTCAGTGTCCTGAGATACACACTGATCCTTCATCTGACCACTGAGTGAACTGAAAAACACTGCCTAAAGAGCTTTTTCTAGCCACCCAGCCTCAGCAGCCATGGTGCGAAAATCAATCACATATTCCACCACACTTCTGTTTCCCTGACAGAGGTCTAAGAATTTTTTCGAAAATGTGGGGTTGAACGTCTTTCTGAATTCCTCAGTGGAATTGTCATAATGGTAAGTCACGATGGGATTGAATAAGAAAAAAGCCTCGGCCCAAGTCAATGCTTTTCCTTACAACAAATTCACCACAAAAAGAACTTGGTGGTGCCATCAGGGACAGAACGTGGCGACCAAGCGATAGCAGTTGAACATTGTAATATAAACCCCCACAGTGTCCCAACTCACAAAGGTTCCAGAGACAGGGAAATGGCATCTTGGAAGATGTGAGCCACAGCGACCGGGCCTGGAGGCTTCACTGGAGGAGGTCTGTTCAACCCTAAGGTGCCAAATCGGGGACCATGAATGGATTGTATACTGAGGTATAATTCATCAAAATGCTGTTTAGTGACTTGCGACTGTTCATTCAGAATTCTCAGGGGCTGCTCATGCTTGCCCAGGGCAGTGCCCCTCAGACAATTTCAGGATTTTATTTACAGTGCAGAGAGAAACTAAACAAAGACTTTTCTCAGTGAAGAAGTTCACGAAGTGGTGGCACGTCACTGTCTTCTCTCTCCTGTACTTTATGATTTGTCCTTATCTCTTCGTACTCTGTGCTGTTTTCTCTTCTATTTCCTCTCACAGCCCAGCTGTTCAATGGCTGATCAATGACAGATGGCTGCCCCCACTGAGCCTGGTTCTGTTGGAGGTCTCTTCTTGTTAAAAGAGTTTGTCCTTTCCACTTTTGCCAATTGGTCAAAAATAGAATTATGGACTATTGGTGTTCCTTTTGTCTTTAATTGTGAATTTCCTTATAATTTAAAAGCCTTGAATAACTGAATGTGAGGTAATGTCTGTGAGGGTTTAGTGCTGGTTTTAGGCTTTTAGCTACAGTTTCAGTCATTGTCTCTCTCTGCTGGTTTCTAGTGGTCTTAATGCCCAAACATTGTGTTAAAGTGGCTCACAGCAATTCTCAGATATAAGCCTGTGTTTAGAGTACAATGTGCTTCCTACAGCTCCTTTCTTTTTCAGGTCGTCCTCTCTCCTGTGGGACACCCTCAGACAGACAGAGGATGGAGGGATGGATGGATGAAAGAATAGATGGACTGATTAATGGATGGAGGCTCTATAAACATGTAAATCTGACCTTACAGTGTTTCAAAGCTGCAGCAGAGGCTGAAAGAAGCAGTGCTACTTTAAAAAGCTTCTTCAGCCGTTCAGTCAAGTCTCTGCTTACACAGAAACGCGTTTTCAGACAGAAGAAGCTTTGATAGCCAAATACCCCCCCCACACACACACACACTTGCAACTACCTTTATCTGTGTGTCAGTTTGGTGGTGGGAGGAGGGGCTGGGGTTCTCCTGGGAGAGAAGTCATTTTACCTGCTTTTACCTTATATCTCTCTCACACACACACGTTCCTGTAGCTCTCCTTGTGAGGACTGACTGACTTTATACATTTCTCGTGATTTTGACTTTAATTCTGAAACTCGGTCTGTGCCTCAAACTGTCTCTGTACGAAGTGTAACACATCAGGGGAAACTCTGCTCTCTGATTGGCTGGATGGTGTCTGATGATGAAGACAGTCAAAGTCATATAACTTCTAGTTACCACAACAACAAGAATCTCGTCATTACTGATTCAGTATTTATGTTTAACAAAACATTAACGGCCAATCAGAGATCAAAACAGGAAGGCTGGCTGGCCTAAAGGTGAGGACACACCTGTCAGTTGTCTGGACAAGTGAATTGTGAGTGGTTACAGTTAAGGGATATGAGATTAACAGCGTGACCAGAGACTATCAAACGTCACTGTAACTCAGCGACTAGCAGCAATGACCACTGTAGTGACTGCAAATGAACTGACTACCAACGGCTGATTGACATTGGTAGTCAGTAGGTGGTGGATACATTAGAGGGTTACCCAGATGATTCAACTCCCACTCACACCTTAACCCATGTGACCCTATCAACTCTATCGCCCCACTAGAGCTGAAATATGTGGGACTTTCCCTCATCAAGCCTACCAGGATCTGGATCACTGGGAACCTACACAAGAATTATAGGGCTAATTTTGTAACCAGGTGCTTCATACATTGATGTAACTTTAGATTAATATTCATACTGTAAATATATGAGGGAGGCACCCTCAACATCTTTTTGATGTCATTAAAAGTCAGGCCTGAAGAGCTCCTGGCTTGAAGTGAATCAGGTATGAGGGGTCCATGTCTGCGGTGAATCAGTTTGTGGGTGATCACTTTGTCAGGGGGTTCTGGTCTGTGATGGTTCAGGTTTCAGGTGAACCATTGTTGCTCTGCTCTTGCTGTTCTTCAGGTTCCTTCGTATGATGTCAGTGTCTGAGTGAAATGTGACCAGCCGTGCGTATTTGTGTGTGTGTGCGTGTTGGGGGATTTCCCTTCCTTCCCAGCACACCCACACACGTTTCAGGAAATTCCCCAATAGGTGGACTCTGTGTGTGTGTGTGTGTGTATGTGTGTGTGTGAGTATTTATTATGTTCATGTTTTTTTTTTTTATTCAAGACTTCTTAACCTATTAAAAACTCTTATTTTGAAAGATTTTGTCTCTGGTTTTTGTTTAGTTTGCTGTAACGTTTGGAACATAGCTGCTCTTTCTTACACAGGAATCTCTTTTAAATAATTTAAATTAATGATAATTGTCAGATTTCAGTCAAATCAATATTTACAGGGTTATGGTCTCTGGTGTGAGCCTTGTGGTCCTCACAGAGTCAGGAAAACTCACCTGTGTGGGATTCATCCTCTTCCTGTCATTAACCCAGAAACCTGAAACTCACACACACCCACTTTGACATTTACGTCGATATATAAAGTGCCGCAGATGCCCGGAGCCTGAAGATTCCTGCAGGGAAACAGTGAAGTACTGTAACAGTCACCTCTGTGCCTACCTGTATTGATCACCTGTCTGACCTCACAGCATCATGCTCCCCAGGTATGTCCATCCTCTCCTCTGAGTGTTTTTAACATTGTTTGCTCTGCAGAGTGAGACGTTAAATCAGTGAGATGTGTTTATTCTTTAAGTTTTCTGCATGTTTCAACGCTTCAGTTACTCTGTGTTAAAGTTTGTTCTCAGGTTTGAAGGTAAAGTATGTTCCCAAATATCACATTAAATGTTTATATGTTTAATCTAAATTAACTGTTTTGATTGTTCCTATTAAATAAAATAAATATATCAGTTTTTGTTTAAATAAATTTATAGTTTTTTTTATTTTTATTGTTGAAATAGATTTGATATAATGTGGATCTAGTTGATTCCATTATTCTTTAAAAAATTACATAAAATAAATCTGAAAAATATTTTCTGTTCCTATAAATCAAAAATAAAATAAATACATTTTCTGTTATAATTTTATATCTTTGAAAAAACAGTTTTTATTGTTGTGAATGTTATTTATTAATTTTTTTGGTTTTTATTGCTATTGTGAATTATAGGGTAGAATAATGTAAGCATATAAATTCTTTAAATAACAGTTTTTTGTTCCTATAAATCTAAAATAAAAGAAATGTAGCAGGTCTTTACAATACATTTTATATTACTCTTTGTTGGTATTTACAAAGTAAACCAATACCAGTTTTCAGAGTGTGTCATCACGGTCTGACGGCTGATTGAAACCTTACAGCATGACTTTATTGGTTTGACCACACCACTGTCAGAACAAACTTCAAATGTTATAAGATTTTCCAGATTCCTTCAAGAAACAGTACCTCAAAGCAGGTATTAGAGCAGTTATTTTGAAGCATTAAATAAGTTTTCAGAGATCAGAGGGGCATGAAACCAGCACATACAGACTCATCACAAATGCAAACAGATTTAAAAGTTTTTAATTTTGTCCCAAAATAAGTCTTAAATGCCTTTTTCTCCTGAAAGCTGAACTTCTGCCTGTGTCTGTGCTCCTGAACTTGAACACAGATTTCAGTGTTTCAGTCTCTCTGGAGATGCTTCAGTCTGCTGGTTTTGTGTGATGTCTCATTGCTGCAATAATCATAGCGTTGCCTATAACAGAAGTCTGACCTCTGTACCTCGGCCCTGTGAGGCCACAGAGGTGCTCAGACTGAACGTTGTGTTTGTGTTGCAGGAACGTTGTTCTTCTGTTTTCTGTGTTTGTCCTGCTGGTGGAGGGAGACCTTGACTCCAATGGTAGGGTTAAAAGTCACCTGATCAATATCTGTTCTGATTGCTAATCTGATTAAAATGTCACTGTTGAACCTGTCTGTCTTCTTGAAATTGTTTCATCTTTACAGATGTTCAAATACACACCACATCAGCAGGTAAATACCTGCCCTTCCCTTCTGGCACATACAATATATTGGACCTGTGTCTCTCTCACCTGTTTCTGTTTAACCTGTTGATAAGGTTGATCAATGCTAATTGATCAACATATTAATTTATTCTGTCTTACAGAAACCCGGGTACAGCAGGATGAATATGTTAGTTTAAATGAATCAACACCCCCGAGTCACAGGAGTAGCAGCAATCGTCCACTCCAGCTTGTTAATTAATCAAAGACCCAGACAGAGTTTTAATTCTTTTGAAAGCCTGACTCTTAGTCTTGTCCACCCTAATTGGAAAACTCAAAAACCTGTTTTATTTGTTATTATCTATCGTCCACCTGGTCCTTACTCAGAGTTTCTGTCTGATTTCTCAGACTTTTAATCTGATTTAGTGCTCAGTTCAGATAAAATAATTATAGTGGGTTATTTTAACATCCATGTAGATGCTGAAAATGACAGCCTCAACACTGCATTTAATCTGTTATTAGATTCAATTGGCTTCTGTCAAAATGTAAAGGAGCCCACCCACCACTTTAATCACTCTCTGGATCTTTTTCTGACATGTGGTATAGAAACTGAAGCATTAACAATATTTCCTGAAAGCCCCGTCCTACCTGATCATTTCTTAATAAAGTTTAGATTTACTGTAATGGATCACACAGCAGTGGGGAATAAATTTCATTACAGTAGGAGTCTTTCTGAAAGTGCTGTAACTAAGTTTAAGGATATGATTCCTCTATTAATATCCTCTCCAATGCCATGTGCCTACACAGTGCAGAGCAGCTAAACTCTAGTCTCACAGAGGTCGATTGGTCTGTCAATAGTTTTCAATTCAGTTCACTTCAATTTTATTTATTTAGAGCCAAATCACAACAGTATTTCTCCAATTTTGGTGTCTCTTCTTTGACTCCCTGTTAAACCCAGAATTGAATTTAAAATCCTTCTCCTAACATACAAGGTCTTGAACAATCAGGCCCATCCTTATCTTAAAGACCTCCTAGTCCCATATCACCCCAATAGAGCACTTCACTCTCAGGCTGCTGGTTTACTTGTGGTTCCTAGGATACTTAAAAGTAGAATGAGAGGCAGAGCCTTCAGCTTTCAGGCCCCTCTTCTGTGGAACCAGCTCCCAGTTTGGATTTGGGGGACAGACACCCTCTCTATTTTTAAGATTAAGCTAAAACCTTCCTTTATACCTTATAGCGTATAGTTAGGGCTAGATCAGGTGACCCCAAACCTTAGTTATGCCCTTAGTTACACCAATCTGCATTAGTCATTATTAATCTCTGGCTCTCTTTCACAGTATATCTTTTGTCCTGTCTCCCTCCCCTCACCCCTAGAACTGGTCATGGTAGCTGGCTGCCCCTCCCTGAGCCTGGTTCTGCTGGAGGTATCTTCCTGTTAAAAGGGAGTTTGTCCTTTCCACTGTCACCAAGTGGTTACTCACAGGGGGGGTCATTTTGATTGTTGGTCTTTTTCTGTAATTCTTGTAGGGTCTTTACCTTAAGGTGACTGTTGTTGTAATTTGGCACTATATAAATAAAACTGAATTGAAATGAACTGAAATGAATTAACCTGTGTTCTATCACTTGTCTCTGTCAGACAAAGATTCTACATCTGATGAAGTACCAACAGGTGAGTCCCAAATGTTCTCTCTTAGACTCTGAGGTGTGTGGGTGGGACTAATTATTTAAATGAAATTATTTTATAAATTATTTTTATAAGAATATCTCTTAATTAAAGTGTTGTACAATGAACAGGTGTGCAAACAGGACCCCTAACCCTGGATAATTGGAAACTGTTCTGTTAAACCGGTTAAGTGAAACCTTGAGTTATGTTTGTCCCCATGTGGAGCAGACTCTTGAAACAGACATACCTGATGCAAACATGTTGGCGGGATTGGCACCCCCTGCAGGTCTGTCTCATCAGTTCTGTTAAAGATTTTCTGACAGAAGCATTGTTCTTGTTTCAGAGAGCATGAATGCCATCTCTCCTGATCAGCCAGGTAAGAAGCTCTGTTAGTTTGAATTCAGACACAGCTGGAAAACATCTGTAAGTTCATTACACAAGAATATGGACTGTTAAAACCTCTGTGAGATCAGAAATGACCAACAGCAGCTTCCTCTAATCACACACAAACACGTATTCAGTTTAAAATAAGTCACTTTTACTCAGTTTAAGTCGCTTGGTGATCCCGTACAGGTTTGCAGGTGAGTTAGTAAAATGGAGATTATTTTTGAAACTACTAAAGTAAACAATAATACATTGAAAACCCCAACCATCAAAATATGAGTAAGCACTTGGCAACAGTGGGAAGGAAAAAACTCCCTTTTAGCAGGAAGAAACCTCCGTCAGAACCAGGCTCAGGGATGGGCAGCCATCTGCCTAAATTTTAACAGTTTAACAAATTTAACAGTCTGAAAAATAGACTACTTTTGTTTTTCTAAAAATAAACAGACAAAAATATTCAGTGTGACTAGTTAGAGTCAGGAAAGATTCTAAGCGCTATCTAAATAAAGAAAAACTAAAAACGAAGATCCTCAAATTTTAAGCTCGAGAGAAACTGACCCAGCGAGGCGTTAATCATATACAGAATAACTCACCAAAAACCAGAAGCTTCAGCAGCTCCTCACTGCAAGATTATGTAGCAAGCACACACACACACACACACACACACACACACACACACACACACACACACACACACACACACACACACACACACACACACACGAGTATCACTGAGTGATCTCAATCTTAGTGATATTGGGTGTTCTCTGCCTTAGTTTAATTGTCTTGTGTTTCTCTGACATTTAATGGCTGACCTGATCAACAGTTTCAGGTTGTTTCAGCAGGTAAATCTCGGGTGTTTCTAAAAATTAACATCACAGTAACATGTCACAGTAAATGCCAAGTTCATTCCTTTGTCTGAAACAAGCTGTTCTAGCCCCTCTCCCTTTGAGACAGCTTCCTTCTGGTTTGCTGTCCCTCACAATCAGAAAGTCTGAACAGGAGGTGAGCAGAGCTTCTCTCTGACATCATACAGATCCAAGAATAGAAGGGATTGAATCATACATACACCAACCTCATTGTGTGAAACATGCTTAATCTGAATGTCCAGCATTGGAACCCGAAATATGGTTGAAAATAACAGTCTGACAAGAATGTGTCTAATACATCAAAAAAATTGGTTCTGATTCCAGATGAATCGCAGTATTATGGAGGAGGACCTTCAGGTAGGAACACGATGATGATGATCATATGCTCTTTTTTATATCACCACTCAGGCACTTCTGGTAGATGCAATCTGCATTTCGTTGCACTGTACTTGTGACATATGCAATGACAATAAATTAAATCGACTCGAATCTAATCTGATGATGATGATGATGTCAGTCAGGTGACAATCACCATATGAACCTTGCTGACAGAAACATCATCTGTTCACATAGTTTTTCATGTGATAGCATTACTGTGAGCTGGTTGGTCAGATCTGATGCTGTAATTCACCTGTTTACCTGTTTAACAGTTTTCCTGTGTTGATGTGTTTCAGATGCCAGCAGCTCCAGTTCAGAGGCAGCAGACAGTAAGAACAATTCTTACATCCACTCGGTTCAGATGAGAGGTCGAGCGCATGTTTCCGTTAGTTTTAAAAGAAACATTAATCCAAAGGCCTCTGACCAATCAGAAGCACCGAGCTCAACTACAGCAACATTAATTATTCACAGACCTGGGAACACAGCTCTACCTGGTGGCGGGATGAGATAATGTTGAAGGATCGCAGCAGGCTTGGAAGGTGCCACATTCAGAGAGTTTTTAACTGCCATTCACTTCTCAGGGAGAAATCTTCCCCAACTAGCTAAAGCAGCAGAGTGAGGGTTTGTCCTTTAGACTAAAATTATATTGAACATGAACAGTTTTCTGTTTGAGACAAAGACCAAAAACTAAATAACTGTTTCCTCTGTGTTTGATTAAACTTGAGTAAGCAGCCAGGTTAAATGTAATTACTGTATTTACAGTTTTGGTACAGTTTCTGAGGTGATTTGATGCCCTGCTGTTAATGTAAGAAAAATAATCATCTCCCTCATGTAGTTACCCTAATCCACACCTCACTGGTCTGAGCACACATAAATGTATAATTTATTTATCTGTATATAATCATTGTTTAATTATCATTATAAAAAAAAAAAAATATTACATACATAGATTATAATGAACAATGAAAAAGTCTAATTTGATCTGGATCTCAAACATCAACAAATGCTCTCATCCATCTATCATTCTTTCATTTGATTTTAATTTTTTTTCTTTCAGCTTCAGCAACCAATCACATTACAGCACCTGGTATGTTCATATATATTCAATTCATTTAATTTTATTTATATAGTGTCAAATCACAACCAACAATTGCCTCAAGGTGCTTTATACTGTAAGATAAAGACCATACAATAATTATATGGCCGAAAGTACTGGGCCACTTATACATTCTATCAGTGGGAGCTGCTTGGCCATATAAACCCATGCCATGAAGCTCCCAGTGTAGAGGAGATTTGAAGCACTGCATTCAAAGATTAAGAGATTGTGTGGACCAGTACATTTGTCCATGTAGTGTATGATTGATTGATTGATTTCAGAACCTGCTGCTGCAAACAGTGTGGAGGAAGAAGATGGTGAGACAAAAATACTCTGATACTCTTTGAACCATAAACTGTTTTTGTTATGTGAACTTTTAACCACCACTAAGTCACTAAACAAATAGTAATCAGTAACTTCTTGACCCAGCAAGCAGAGTCCAGTGGAAGTGAAAACTTTGTGATTTTTGAAATACTAAAGACCTTCTTCAGAAATAAACTTTTTTTCTCTCTCTTGCTGGTTTATTAGTTTCAGTATAACTGTAGCTTTTACTTTTCAGTTTGAATTCCTTTGAATATTTTCACAGTCAAGTGTACTTTGTTCTTGTTTAAACAGTTTCAGCTTTTGTTTTAAATGTTTTTTTTAAACAGAAGATGAGAGTGCCGACTCTGAAGAAGTAGGAAAGAAAAAGTTCAACTCTCGCTTGGCTAAACCTCAGAGCCCCGCCCTGAATCACCCAAGTGCCGTCCATGTCATTGAAAGCCCCGCCCTCCCACCACAGCCAATCATCCCTCAGCCCAAAACTTTGATGAGGAGCCGAACGCCCAAGAGACGATCCAGGACACAACCGCCGCCAGATGTAGATCATCAGCACTCACAGTTAGAACATAATGATAAATGAAATAAAAGCCCAAAGCACACTGAAACACACTGATCTGTTACTATGGAGATGAATAAATTACACTTCACATAAACTCACCTGCACACTCATAGGAGGTCTACATTGACTTCCAGTCTCTAAAACTAAAAACTAATTCAACTCTGCAGACTCACCAAGCCATCTGATTTACTTCCCTGGTTGGGTGAAATTACTATCCAGGATCCAGGGCTCATTGTCAAAGCAACTTTATTTGTACAACATGTTTGCACAGACATACACCAGATACACTAAATGGACAAATGTATTGGTCCACACAATCTCTTAATATTTGGATTCAGGTGTTTTCAGTGTAAAAAAACCTGACACTTAGCCATGCAGTCTGCTTTTACCAACATTTGTGAAAAAAAAGGAAATTCTAAAGAGTGGTGTGGTACTATTACAGGATGCCACTGTTGCAACAAGTCAGTTCATGAAATGCCTCACCTCCTAGATGTTCCAGGAGCTGTAAGTGCTATCATTGCAAAGTGGAAGCCTTTAGGAATCACGGCTGCTCAGCCATGAAGTGGTAGACCACGTGAAGTTACAGAGCGGGGATGCTGAGCGCTGATGCACATAGTACATAAAAGTTACCGGTGCTCTGCTGACTCAGTCAACTTGCAGAGCTCCAAACCTCCTCTGACTTTAACATCAGCACAAAAACCATGAACCACGAGCTTCAAGACTTGTTTCTAAGGCAGTGCAGATCCTGTAGGTGGAATGTGCAGGCACCCCAGGACTTTTGTCTACATAGTGTATATGTTTTAATCACAGCTGTGAAACCTGTAAAGATTTACTGTTTCTGTAGTTGATTTTGGTATCAAAGTGTCAAGTCTCAGATTTTAATTCCTAATCAACAGGTTTCCCCCAGTAGGAGCCATCCTGGTCCCTGATATATTTATCATGCATGTAAACGACTTCAGCCCCTCGTACCCAAAGATTATATTGCCAGATATATCTGATTATTTTCTGGTCCCTAATGTATTTCATTATTTTTTTAGCCCCTGGATCCAGCAGACCTCAGAGTATTAAATCTGCTCAGTTGATCAGTTTTCTGGTTTATATTTTCTTTCTTTTTATACACTTGTACCTGAAACATTTAAACATTTGTGATGTTAATTTCTTCTGATTTTTTCATTTATCATATTTTAATAAAGTTTAACTAAAAATGAACTTCTCACACACACACACACACCTGACTTGTGACCTCTGACCTCATCAGGAGTCCTCCTGCAGATGTGCGTTTAGTCCTGTGCAAATGTTTTTGAATGTTTTCTAAAAAAAGCCATGATGTAGTTTGATTGATCAGTGAACAGTGGAGGGCAGCAAATCAAGATTTGGTGAGAGCAACTTTGATCCTTGAAAACTGCACATAGTTTTAAATGGTACCTGGCAGGTTCAGGATCCTCTGTGTGTTCATGTTACCCACACTGATTCCATGATACTCAGACTACGGAGGCTGTGTAGACTTTAGCAATCTGTTGTTGGACACCTCCCGCTCAGCTGTGAAACAGCTATATGGCCATCTGCAGAGGAAGAGTTTTACTCATGATTTAGAGTGCATCACAGTACAGAAACAGCACTAAGGAAGGGCACCTCTGCCTGTGGACTCATTTCTGTACTTGTCTTATGAGACCTTGATGCAGCTCCACAGGGTTCTGTGCCAGAACCAATTCTATTTACATTATACATGCTTCCCTTAGGCAGTATTATTTGAAAGTATTGCATACCATTTTCACTGTTATGCAGCTTAATCTATCCATGAAGCCAGATGACACACGCCAGTTTAAGTAAACTGCAGGAATGTCTTAAAGACATAAAGGCTTGGATGACCTCTAATTTCCTGCTTCTACATTGAGGTAAAACTGAAGTTATTGAACACGGCCCCACAAATTTTAGAAGCACGGTGTCTAATCAGACACTCTGGGATGGCATTACCTTGGTCTTCAGTAATGCTGTGAGAAATCTTGAAGTAATTTTTGACGAGGATATGAACAATATGTAATGGTAACCAAGTAGGTTACAT
>JAMQGT020008612.1:0-17897 GCA_024447675.2 Pterophyllum scalare
ACAGAGTTTCAATTGTCAGTTTCTCTGTGAAGGTCACTGCTAAAGGCTGCAGGCTCTTGGCCTCTGGGAGCCGCTGACTCTCGTACACTGAGTGAGTAGGAGTAAATAAATGAGATTCGCATTAAATCCCACACAAGAATTGGAGGTATGCAAATTTTTGGGCGTTTTGTATTCTGATGAGAGCCAAATATGAAGAGGGAGGGTGACCGATAAAAAGGATGTCAATCTTGTACCTTTAGCTTCTGGGTTTGAGCAGCCAGTCCGACGGGATTCATCATGGCGATGAAGATGGGTATGTCACCCAGGGGGCTGCCTACTCCGCCCGCTATGCTGATACCCAGAGAATCACTGGGACCTTTAGTGAACTCCACCGTTCTGATGTCCTGTTGCTCTGGGTCTGAAACAAACGCACTGCTCTGATGGATCGTCCCACATTTTTACTGATATTCTCTTTAGATTTTCATCTGCCTGTTATTTCACGGCTGCAGGCTTGCAGTACTCACATTCTTCACTTGCACTAAGTTTGTCAGGGTCACCAGGAAGGGTGCCAGGGTCTGAACACGGCTGAGAGACCACCTTGGAGCTTCCTGTTTCACTCATCTGAAACAAAAGCATTTCAAGGACTAGATAAGAGGAATTTCTATTCCACTTTAAAGTTCTCATTTCCTGCCCCCCCCCAAATGGACAATACTAGGGTAGTTTTGCATGACTGACAGTTAAAAATAACCTGACATACCTATGCTTACACCACAGCTAGGTCTACTTTTAACATTATCTTGTTAGGTAAACGAGCAGTACATTACCTGGCTGCTCTGAGACAGCCTTCTTTCCGAGTGGAAGGGGCCTGCCTTAAACCTCCCCACTTCCATTTTTATAGATCCAACGCAGCACTGCAACACAAGACACAGCATTAGTTATTTCTTTTTTTATAGTCTTGCACGCTTTAAACCAAACGTGGCGCTCGGTGACGACAGGCTGTGGCAGGAATACCTTCAGTAGCGCAGCCACGGCCTCCTGAGTGGCTGACCTGACGTCCTCACCGTTGACTGACAGTATCTGGTCGCCCTGCATCAGTCGACCGTCGGTGTCCACCAAACCTCCTTTCACAATGTCAGACACAAAAACTCCGGTGTCATTCCTGCGCGGAAAGATAGGAGCACAGAGACATGACAGTAGGCATGATCCGTCTGTGAGTACAAGCAGCACTCTGCTGAGGATCATCAACTTTTTCTCAAATTGCTGACCTTAATCCTACAATTTTCCAGAGTTCTGGGTTTTTTTTACTTGTTATTGTTGGTACAATATTGATCTGGCAGTTTCAGGCTTTTCCAATATAACTGGGCAAGTATGGCTCATATAATGGAATATTAAATAGCGAACAATTCTGACCATCTTGTGGTTTTTGAGGCTTTGGTTCACGGTCAGCACAGCTGCCTTCTACGCTTGCTGTGAGCACAGACCTGTAAAACAGAAGCTGCAAGAGGAAAAGATGACTTATCTAAGCCTATCCCTTTTCTTTCTTTTTCTTTTTTTAAACCCTCATCTCAGCTGTGGACTTTGCATATCTGAGGTGCCAATCTCCACGTGGATAAGAACTAGCACAAGCAGAAGCAGTGAAGCAAGGCAACTTGATCCCACTCAGTCTCCAGTGCCAGAGATACTTGGCTGTCACAACTGCTCACCACTAACTGCTAGCTTGCACTTTTTCCTTTTTTCAGCTGAGGCTTTTGGGTCGTCTGGGCTACTGTCTTTTCCATCCTTTAGAGCATTTTAGCTTTTTTCCACGTGTGAAGCAAAACCACTATGACAGAGGCAGAAATTTTTACAACTGTTTCAAATGTTGGCCCGACTACTGCTGTCCAAACTGTTCAACCTTTGACACCAGCTTGGGACATTTAACCCTGATCCTGTCTTAGATGTTGGATTTTTTAATTATTTTTCTGTCAAACTTCAAACATGTAGGCGTAAAACAATCAGAGGCACGCAGAAATCCAGATAGAGAGAGAAACAGAAGCAGTCTCACATGTACTTTAATGAATAATGATCCTAGTAATAATTTTGCAAATCATCTTTCTTTACTATTACAAGCAACAATAGCAGGATTGTCACACTGACAAAACAAGTGGTTATAACTCTGTCTCTGGTATTACAGTGAGGCAAGAAACTGAAACACAAACCTGTCCTGCTGGCTTGTGTGAAACTTGAAATGCAGAAAAGCCCTTGATTTAGCCATGATCTGTTCTAGTTAGATATAAAAAATAATGTATCTGTGTTCTTTTGATTTTCCAGCTCGGGGCTACATGTCATGTAGAGGAAAGTGGGAATTTTTGCACATTTTTACTGGCTCTGCATAAAAACTCCCAACACAGTGACTTTCTTTGGTAAGTTAAACTGGTCATACTGAGGATTTCATGAGTAGAAACATGATGAAAGTGCAAGCTATGACCTCATCCTCACAACTATGGACTCTATTTAAAAAAAAAACAAAAAAACAAAGTTACCTCTGGTCCCGTGATCTGCATTAAAGAAATAAAAACAATGCATTTATTAACTAGGTTGTTAATTCAAATAAAATATATAATGTTTTAACTCCTTGTCTGCATCCCTGTATTTTAAAGGGTTGCCACAAAACAAGTTAATACACTACCACCTACTGTGACCCAGAAAGCAACTTTCCGAGCTGCCGCTCAGCTGTTTTTCACAGGCAGAGGCTCATTCAGCACTGCAGCAGCTAATGCGTTGAGCAACAGACCTAACTGTGATATCATTCCCACCTCCTGCCGACGATGCTCAATCCCAGGCCGTGACCAGGATTCTTGTGCAGCTCCATGGTGAAAGAGTCCCACAGGTCTTCCTCCTTGTACTGGGCCTCGTCCCTGTAGACCATCAGCCGAACCCTCTGCGGTGTCTGCCGCAGCACGTTGATGGCTTCGTCGTGACTGGCTGCTCGCAGGTCGATGCCATTCACCTGCATAGGAAAGAAAAGCAGGTATGTATGAATGTAATCCAGCTACTCACTGAAGCCATGCAGCCAGCTGTGCGGCCTCATTTGCTTAAAGCATCAGAAGCAATTGCAGCAGAGGACTATATATAAAAAGTTCTAACAGCCCAATTTAATGCTAAAAGTTTCCTTTAAACTGTTTATTCTTTAGATATAAGGAAACTAGGTTATCCTTTTGAAATCACAGGGTGATGCTAGAATGCTTGAATTAAAGTACAGCAGGGAAACCTTCCCACAAACCCCTGCTCCAGCAGTCAGTTTATGAACTGCCGTCCAGCTTTTTTTTCATTTTTTAACCACATTTAAAGGGGGGGAAATACCGTATTATCTTTCACCGTGATCCGTGCAGCAGATATTTTTTTTCTCACAGTAGCTAATGCCATGACTGCGGAGTGGGAAACTCTTTTCACTTTCCCTCTCTGACCTTTCTAAACACAACAGCCTGGCTCAGGGGGAGAGGCGAATAGAGTGGAGGGCTATTAAGTCATAAGGGAGTGTGCATATGGGCGTGTGTTTCTATTCAGATGTAGTGATTGAGCTACAATAACTCAACTCCCGGGCTCCACCCCTGCCCTCCCTCAGTGACAAAGCATGAGGTCAAATGGAGGGCAAATCCAAGTAGAGCTCAGGTACTTAACTTGTCGAGGCACATAATGCACCCGGGATTTGTACAGCCTTCACTTTTCACTCATAATCACTTCAGTCTTCTGTATATTATCTTGCTAAAACCAAAAAAGCGGTTTGGTTTTAAGGGCTGTTAGAGGTTCTTCTTGCCGCTTATATATATATATACATATATATATATATATATATATATATATATATGCACACACACTGCTGCTCAACATATATTATACTCGAACTTTAAACTCACCTCTAGGATTTGGTCTCCTGCCCATAACCTCCCATCTTTCGAGGCTGCCCCCTCTTCATAAACTTCGTGGATAATGATGGCCCCCTGGAAACAGAGAGAGGGTGAAAAAAAAGAGAGCTAATCAGGGCAAAAAAAAGGAAGCATTTAGCATTTACTCCGAGAATATTAAACAGCTACAAGACAGATGGGGTGGAAAAGTATATTTGTTGATGTTTTTTTAAAGTATGTGTACACGCATTCTTTCGTGCGTGTGTTTGTTGGCAAACAGAGATAAATTTAGATCCCTATTTTTGTGAATGTGTGTGTTCCTGTGCTCCAGCGCAAGTGTCGTTCGGGGTCCCGAGGTTGCATTCCTGGGCTGGATATTGTCCGCTGCGGCCGAGGCCAGACAAAGGGCTGCTCCCCCAAGCCTGACTGAGCAGGCAGAATAGATGGGCTGAGAGGAGGATGGCAGGGGCGACAAGAAGAGGAGGAGGAGGAGGTGGAGGAGCAAGGCTGTGACAACATCATTTCCACCATGGCTATTTAGACCCTGAGTCATACTACCACCAAAGAATCCAAGTGGGTGGCATCGTGGCCGGGAACGCACGGTTCAGGCACGCAACTTCAAAATAATTAGAAAATTTGCTGTTTGTTATTGTTATTTGTTTCCATGTAATAAATCTAAGGCCATAGAGGAGACTAGCTCTTATTAACTGAGGGTTTTTGCCTCATTAGCTGACCGCTATTCCTATTTTTTGTTTCTGTGTGTCCTACCAGCAGGGTATCGCAGCCTCCCACGATGCTGAGGCCCAGGCCTGTGCGGCCCTTGGAGATGTCGATGGTGGTTTCACAGCCGGGGATGATGGGACAGGTCGCCGGGTCGGAGGCCAGAGCGGAAGGGGTGGATGAGCGACTGAGATCTAAACCAGAGCGAGTGAGATGAAATAGGGAAAAGCCTCTATTCTTTTCACCTGACATGGCAGACCTGTTAATCCATTAGTGCTGCTTCCAGTTTTAGTGATTTAAAGCAAATCTTGTAATGTAAGTGAACTTACTAGGGGCCACTTCTGCCTCTGGCTCACTCTGGGTAGTCGGGGAGATGCTAGGCATGCTGGGTACGCTATCGAGGACTCCATCTGAGCAGCTTGTGTCCTGGGCAGTGGAGAAAGAGGAAGGGGTCTCCTTTGTAGTAAAGGTCAGCTTCACTGGACCTTTAGCTTTTCTCAGGAGTGAAGTGACCTAAAAGAAAGGACCACCAGTTTCACCTTGTGGCTTTAATAAAACTGCCCAGAAATTAAAGCCTCTATTCTAACAGCACTACCTTTTCAACGGTGTATCCTAGCACAGATTCGCCGTTCACAGCTAGGAGCTTGTCCCCTGGTTTCATGCAGCCCTCCTGCTCACAGCACATAATAGCTTTGATTAGCAAAGGCAGCTAAAAGTCCACAGTACAGAAGCATTCATTATGCACGACATACTCTGCCAGTGTGTCCTTGCACTTCAGAAATACTCTCAATCTCGACTCCAGTCTCCGTGTCGCCCTCAACAAAAGTGATGCCAAGTCCTCCATCCTCCTATTGAAAACAAAACAACAAAACATCGTTAATGATTCAAAACATCTAAACCTCCATACACATAATGCATCTGCTACCACAGCCTTTTCAATAGCATGTGCTGAGTAACGTAGCTTTACTGTACCAGTTAGAGAAATCAAGTACTGCTGACAACAACCACCTGCCTCCAGAGAGATGAATCAGCCCCGGCTTCACCTCACATCCTTCGCACTTCTGATCTTTTCGCTCCCAGAGAGATCGGGGCATGTGTCTTCATATTAATGAGCTGCCTATGTGCTACACTGTTTGCCTCATGTTCCATATGAATGATTCAGCAATGGGGGTTGTATAGTTTTTCATGCAGTGCTGTGTTCCATTATCCTTCTTCCTTTTCCCACTGTGTTTCAACACTCTTTTAAAGGCCAACTTCACCTAAATCCTCAAAACATGTTCCTGAAAAACATGCTCCCACTTGACCCTTGTGGTAACTGTTCTTGTAGAAACTTTCCTCCATTTGTTTGCGTTTGTGAGATACCTAATGGTAAGATTTCTGCTTCCACTCCAGTATTGTGCAACTGAATGCAATTTCACTGCTGGTGCTCAAAGGATCAGACAATGACCTTAGAAAAACTTTGTGTCTGCTTTCTGCAGGCTAGAACGTAGACCCCACAAGGAGTAAAAATCCATTCCTTTTTTTTTAATTTATTATTTCAGTAAACTGAGCCTTTAACTCCCACTGGAACTTTTGTTTTGTTTACTTCACCTTCTTTTTTCAAAATTTTCTGTCTCTTCTCTCCGTCTTAGCTTCCTGTCAAACTTGAGCGCTCCTGTGTGCTCCCGATCTGTCTTTCTTTGACGTACCCCATTGGCTTTTGTTAGGGTTTTTTTAGTGCGTATACACCTCCCTCATTACTGCACTGTTTCCTAGACTTTCTTCCTGTTACTGACTGCAACTCTATGTGTTTTGTGATGTTGTCCAGTGCCTCTCACCTTCAGCTTTATGATGTGGTGAACATGCTTTGACGTATCGGCGTCACCATTAGCAGCAGCTTCTTCTGGCTGTGAAGAAACAGGCGTGGTGAGTGCACTGTGACGTAAATCAATCAAACTTGAGTGCGTCTCTTCTCGCTGGTGGGAGTACGGTACAGGGTGCATCTAGACTACTTTTTTGTGGTTTTGTGGTGTCTTTTGGGAGTCGCACACAGGCACGGGACCACACAAAGAGACGCACATACATGGAAACAATTCAGAGACACACGAGACAGAGTAAAAGCTAAATTACACGCCCAAATGTAAAAGTTAACGGCTCTGTTTATATGTTTAAAAGCTCATTATGCAGCCTCAACGTCACTCTGTGATAGCTATATGATGCGTGTCTAAGTGCTTCTGCATGTGTGTTTCCTAGGTGTGGCCCTAAGCAGAGTTGTACCTCAGCGTGGGGCTCCACTGTGTCTCCCTCGTGCTCCCTCACTGGTCCCACAGCCATCTGCTCGAGCGCTTCTGTGTTCCTGTTTCACAGAGTCATAACTCACGTAAATCGCTGCCTCTCTGCCTTGTGACAGCAGAGCTGTGATTAACGTCAACTGATCACAGTGTAGCTTTCAGGGGAGTCGGGAAAAGGATGCGAGTTAAGCGGGAGGTTAAGTGATGTGATCCCGAACCGGGCCAAATGCAGGTCAAAGGTCAAATATATCAAAATCCGTGGTGATATATCAGCCCGTAAAGGAATGACCATCAAAAACAGCGGTAACATTTAAATGCTGCACGTCATCGTGTGGATGTCTCGTTTTGCCTGTCCTAGATGTGAAATGGTCACGCAGCTGAAGTTGCGTTACCTTGCACTACCACCAGGGTGTGATATTTTATTTAAAGCCAACAAGCTAGACGGCTGATGCGTTTGTAAAAATGGCCTCCACACACCTGTCGTGTCATCTTTCGTTGTTGCTGAACAATACTGGCAATGTAGTATTCCTTAAATGGCTGAAAATCAACAGAAAGGCGGCAGAAAGCTGTTAGCTGGAAATTAAATATCGCACCCTGCTGGTACTGCAAGTTACTGCAACTTCCTGCAATTTCACACCCACGAGAGGCAAAGTGTTAAAAGGATTTATCGCTTCTGCCAGGATTGAACCCGGTACCTTTTTTTCTTCTTAGGCAAATGTAAATGAATTTATAAATTTACTTTGGATCTCTGTTACTTTTGTCAATTACTAACTTTAGCCAAACCCAACTGTTAAATTAAATTGCAATTTATACTTTTCAGTCAGATTAGCTGACCTAATCTGTACATATGCCATATATCAAGTAGAAGTGTTGTATCTTTCAGTGAGCATACCACTAAAGCTGAAAACGTTAAAAATCACTGTTCATAGTCAGCCAAATGCCAGCTTGTGTGATGGTTTTAAAACAGGTGTAATACATTTTGTTAATGTTTATTGAATAAAAAAATATAACAATACTTGAAAACTGCGGAGTGTTAATTATTTTAAGATAAAATATAGTGTGTTAAAGCATATAATCTTCTGGTATGTGTATGTGAAAGAATCTGTTATAAACATTACAGAATATGAGCTGTCATAGCCGAGCACGTGGTGCAGCCTTCTGCTGAATAACAATAGCTCCATCTATTGGATCTTAACTAACATTGCAATAGCCTTTCTAAGGCTTAACAACTTAACATGGATATTTGGACAGAAGCTTTAATAGTAATGAAAAAAACCTGCTGATACCTGACAAAGATGATTTTGACCTTGGATGGAGCGCTCTTGATTATGGAAGAGGCGTTCTGATGGCTGTGGCCGTAAAGGACTTGTCCGTTGATCTATGACAGAATATAAACATTACAGCTCAGAAATGCAGTTCCAGAATTGGAAAATTAGAGATGAGACACATGTAAAACAGCAAGTGAACTGTGAAACTAATTTAAGACACATCTCACCTCCAGCAGTTCATCCCCAACTACCATACGTCCATCCCTGCCGGCCGCCCCTTTGGGGTCTATACCCACCACGAACACGCTCATGCGTGAGCGGTCCCTGTTCCCTGCCAGGCTGAGGCCCAGGCCTGTTTTGCCTTTCTCCAGCTCGATCATGTGGAGGACACCTGGGAGGCTGCCATAACGTTGGATTATGTTCTCTGAAAGAGGCGGGTGAAGTCGTGACAGACAGATGTAAGCTGACAATACAACTGAAATAGTGCCAGATTTGTCTTGAGCCTTATGTCTTCACCTAAGGTTTGCCAAAAGAGGAACAGGTATTTGAAATTTGTGGCATGCAGGGACACCAAAAGTAAAAGGTAGAAGTTTGCCAGCAGAATTTTCTATTTCAGCTTCACCTTCTCTCATTTTGTCTCAATCTTGGCTCTTTTGTTCCCTCTCCAGTCTTTTTTCTTTGTCTCTCCACCTCTCCTGTCTCTGGTGTGTTCGATAGCTGCTGTTCAGACCAATGGGCTCTTGTTGTTCTGGGCTCCCTGCCACTGTTGAACCATCAGTCCTGTACTAATCTCCACAACTCACCTCCCCGGGCTCAACCTCATCAATCTTATTCCCGCAGGACGGGCTCTGTCTATCTCGCTCACACACATACGCATACAAGGACACACACACACACACACACACATTCGCCACAGTCCCAGGTGTTTGGAGGCTGTTCTTTATGCTGATTGCCTGCTATCTCTCTCCTCAGAGCAGAGACTTCATCCTACAGTTGACATCAGAGTGTCTGCAGGATGATAATAGCCTAATTGGGACATTGAGTCCTTCAGGTTTTACTGAGGCACAACCACCTCAAGCATGCGAATCTGTGCACTTTTATGGCAGACTCTTTGTTGTACGATGGATTTATGGGCAGACAAAACAAACATGTAACTTGGAGGACCTCTTGTGGTCATTTGGTGTTACTGCACATAGTATGTAAGCATAGGCTCTCTGCTCCTCTAATGCCAATTAGGTTAAAATACTCCTGTTGTATGCAATGCAGGACTACAGCAGTCACAGACCAAATTTACATCGACATTCACACAGTTTATGACTGACTATCTTATGATATTTCAGCAAGAAATTAAACACCAAACTGCAAAAACATAACAAAAGGCCCATTGAAGACAAACTAAACTCACTCCAATTATATCCGTACTCATCCTCTGGCTCCTCATCCTCCTCCTTTCTCTCCTCAGCAGTCTCAGCGGGTCTGCCAGGAATCTCTGTCAGCGTGTCTGTATCAGTCTCTCCCACATGGGGCACCACTGGCAGGGGGAGGACAGTGCTGGTGGGAGATGCCTTTGCGGCTTCACGCTTCACCAGCTGTCGCGTCACAGATGGAGGCAGAAAATAGTCGATGAGTGAAAGGTAAAGAAGATAAAGAAGGTTTCATCTCTCCATTAATGTTTAAATCAATTTGTTGTCAGGTTCACAGCGACAGGAAGGCACACGAGAGCTGCTGATGCAATCAACAAAAGCCATATGCTTGGCTTCCATTTACATATTCGTTAGATGGAAGTTTATTGATGCTACAAGCTCTGATTGCAATTGGGAAAATAACACTACTCCATCAAAAAGGATATCCTGTTACTTTTTTTATATATATATATAATTAATGAACAGCAGAGATCAGAATTAGAGAACATCTCAGTAGACAACTTGATCGTTACAACATTTCGTGGATGATTTGGTTACGCTCTGGCCGACTTTGCTCGGAATGCTGGCTGTCGTGTCAGTGGCGCTCCGAACCCACTCACAACATGTTTGAAAGGTGTTTCTCCCAGCTCTTCTTTACTTTTTAGATTCTCATTTATCAGCTGTTATAAATGCTGATACCGATATATCGGCAAGTAGCTAATAGCCGATATACTGGCCCTGTCAATATATCTGTCAGGCTCTAGTAGAGAGTGTAGAGGCCCTTTTCTCTAAATGACTATAACACAACTGCGCCTGCAGAATGTTACCAATTTGTTACACTGCTCTGGTTTGATCTTAGTCCACTCTTCCCCATTTCTTCTAGTTAGTTGCTGTAGTGGCTTTCATCGCCATAACTTTGCACACAATGAGCTTCCAGAGACTTTCGCCTGGCCTCAGTATCAGGGTTCGAGTCTCACTGATTATTTTAATGCTCTCAAGTGTTTTATCTGTTTTATAGCGTGAAAAGGAACATCTGGCTGATTGTGATGGTGAAGAAGCTTTAGACAGACATAACTTAATTTGCTATTTAGGTGTAAGTCACCCAACATCCCCCAAACTACGATGTCCCCTTCTCCAAACTGACTGACCTCTTCACACTCTTGAGAATTCCCTTTTTCCCCATTTGACACAGATCATTGTGTGTGTGTGTGTGTGTGTGTGTGTGTGTGTGTGCCCCGTTCAGCAGGGAAATGAGTTGCCTTTAGCGTTCGTCAAGATTTTCATCCTGCTGTCTTTTGCATTTATTTTGCGTGGCTGACTAGTGACTAGTGTAAAGCCTGAACAGTGAAAGAATTAGGCTCAGATTAGCACCGACAACTGTGATGTGTCCCAAATTAATCTCTAATTTTGATCTCTACCATATGCTTTTATTAAATTATTAGTACTTCTGATCGAATATTCACCCATCAGAAATTCATAAGCACACTTACCAGAAACAACTCTCACTTCTGATTACTTTAATTGTTGCTGTTACTAAACCTTAAAGCTGGAAACTCGATATCTTAAATTTGTTTAGTCATCCATTAACAACAGAGATCTGATTCAGTTATGCTTTTAAAAACCAACTAAAAGCAAAAGACAAAAACTAAAGTAAAGGAAGAAGGATGTCCTGATTGGACAAAAACACACACACACACACACACACACACACACACACACACACACAGGAAGTCAGACAGAGGAGGTGTTAGGTGATGTATATGCATGTACAGCATGTCAGAACATATCCAACTCTCATGAGCTGCTGCGTGGTACGCTGACATATTCGTACGAGCATACACGGAAAGGAAAGTTGGAAGACGCAACACAGAGACCCACAAACCTTAAACGGGGTAGGAGTGAAAGGGTTAGTTGGGGAGAGGCGGAGGAAAAATCTACTGTGACTGTCACCCTCCTATGGAGAAGACAAAAAAGGGCAACAGCTTTAGCAGACAGCACCGTTCTGACACGTACCGACATCTAGTCAAAGACATGTGCCGGTGTTGCAGTTCACAACGTATCTAGAGTTTACTGTGAAAAGGATCTACTCAAAAACAAACAAACAAATGCACTGCAGTTTTTACTGCAGCTGTTCTGACCTCTGGGTTTTAACAACACCTACTGAAATCTGACAACAAACACAAAAGGCCGACAGGTGATCTCGGTGCACGGTAATCGGAAGCACCAACCTTGTCCTTGCTGTCCCTTGTTGTGGCCGCAGCTCTCTCCTCACTGGAGTCGGTTATCGATGACTGTTGCATTTGAGACAGACATGGAGGTAAATCACTCTACTCCGCGCCAGATAGCAACAATAAGAACAGTAAAATGAATTTATGTCACGTATGGAGAGCAAATTCACAACATCCACTTCAATGTCACCAGATAGTGAAAGATACTGTATCACGCTGCGGTGCAATGCAGAGGCAGTAATCCCATGAATATTAATAGGTTCATACTAGGTCTTAAGTGTTCGGAATGACTAAAGCCATGCTCAGTATGCTGCGTTATGATAAACCATCTGCTCTGAAATCCACATTTCTCAAATAAAGGAAAACTTTCACCGCTTCAGCTGAACTTGAAGCTTGGCAAAGCCACACTAAAGACCTAAAAGCATGCAAACACTCCACAACATGCCAAAACACTGATGTGCTGAGTGGAGAAAGCGTGCCCAGTACCACATGCCCATCCAAGCGCGACTATTTCTTGAAATGATCAAGCCTGAAATGTTTTGCCAGAAAACTCCGGCATCTTGCAGTTTATAATTCTTCACACGACAGTATTTGTGTTGACTGCCGACCGTCTAATCAAGTTGTCTTTCTTGCACTGGCAATGAGGCACTCGGGACAACGTTGGAGGGATAATTGGAAAAAATTGCCTTTCAAAGCTGGGGACAGGAGGTAAATAAAAAGCACTTACAGTAAAAGCCTCAACTATCATTTTCACTTTTTGCTGGGTGCAACAGATGGGAAAGAAAGCAGAGTACAGAAAGAGAAATAAGTATAAACATGCGTTATCAGAGGATGGAGAGACAGATTTAAAACAGGCATCCACACATGTACAGATGGGTAAAAAGAATGAGGGTAAAAGGTTGGAATAATTGTCTCCCTGTCTAACAGCAAAAAGAAATGTATATGTCAGCATCTACTGACACTGACTGAAATGCCCTGATGGAAACAGATTAATTTGCACACACTTGCGAACCGTCTTTCAACTTCTCCTTCATTCACGCCATGCTGCTTGTTAACTCAATTTTCACAAGTCAAACCTCACAAGTCAAATGAAAGACACACCCACACAGACGCAGGCGCGGGGTAGGTTTCTAACCTGAGGCGGGGCGGGTGCTAAGGAGGTTTGATTAGTGCAGCAAAGGCTTGACCCGCGGTGGCCATTTAGCCGGAGAAAGGGCAGGGGCGGCTTCTAAAAGCAACACAAGACCAACAAGCTGACAGCGTGACAAACATTAAAGATGACGGCTGAGCCTTTCTGACAAAACTGAGTCAAAGGATGTCCAGGAGACGGGGGGGGGGGGGGCACAGGTGTGTGTGCAGAATAAAAAAAAGCACCTCAGGTTTTATTTAAATCATTACCGTTTAAGCTAACAGTTTCCTTGAAGACAGACACTTCCTTAACAAAGAAGAACCGAAGAAAGCCCCTCTCTCTGAGACCGTTAATGTTTCAAAGATTCCTCCAGGCTACCTCGAGATTATTCATTGCTTACAAGACACTGATTTGAAACTTAAAGGGAAACAGCATGGCCGTGGTGCTATGCTCTCTAGGTGGCCTCCAGTGGCTGCATTTTAAAACAACACTACTGCTCTGACTCCATTACTTAGACATATCATCCATTAGAAATTATATTTATCTAATGATTTAGCCTATCGTCATGGATTTCAGGTTAGGTGCACTAAACGGTGAGCCAGAGACTTTGGAGTAAATCAGAAGCATGTCTTCCTTTAGCCACAGAGGCACAATTAATGTCCTTATTATTTTCTCTTCTATTTTCAGGGTGGCCAACTGAAGACCTCTAAAAAAACAAAACAAAACTGAGTTCTCCCCATTTAGGCTGTAACTCAAATCCACATGTATTACAAACTGAAATGATTCTGTAACAGGTTTGACTAATGAGGCTCACTAATGTCTCCTCGTATCACTGGATGTATTGCTGAATGCATTAATGACAGCAGCGACAAATTAATTATTCATCGTCTAGTTTATATTTAAGGACATTTTTGAGCAAAAAAAAAAAGAGAGCGAGCGAGAGAGATTATAACCAGCTGTGGCATTTCTGTACACATTGATTTGTTCCAATATGGGGGATGCAACCTTTCTAATGATTAAACTTTTTTTTTTGCTATATGTTTCGTAGGTTTTTGGCAAAAACTGAATATAAAAAGTGGATGCAGCCCAATGCAGTCAAACTAGTAGCCAGCAGGGGCAACATCGAGCTGTCAGAAGCAGCCTAATTGTATACAAGTCTATGAGGAACATACTGCGGTACACACTTTACTAATGGCTTTATACACCTAATTGTTAGTTTCGATTCTCTTTTAATACATGATGATGTTGTAAATAAAGCAGGGCATATTTTGGGCGTGGCCTCATCCTAAATACATATCAGCCTGATTTCCAAAAACAAGATGGCAAGGACCAAAATGCTTAAGGTGCTTGAGGCTTCAAAACAAGATAAAAAGAAAAAGCAGTGGGTGATATTAGGGTGACTTTGTTCATCCTTTATATACAGTCTACACAGTGTGCACTACAATAGAGCAGAAATGATTTTTCTGCTAATAAAAAGGCCTGTGCTACTCTCACAAAAAGCCGGCAACACTGATATTGTATAGTTGGTGATGAGTATCTTTATATGAGTATCAAATAAATTTTAATAACCCCCCATGGTTAGATTCGAGGGTGGATGTGCAATAAATGTCAGCACTGCACACCTTCAGAACAGATGTGTCTAAAATAGTGGCTGTTCAGAGGGACCAAATTGATTTTTATCACTTAATGACCATTTGATTAAAAGCAGCATTTTGGGGGTCACTTTTAGCTCTGGGATAGCAAACTGAATTGAGTGTCTAGACACTGAAACAAAGATTCGGCTCTTTTTCTCCCAGAAGGAATTTCTAATTCGACTTTGACTTTATTTCCATAAATGCACACATCATGTTTATTTCAAAGTCAAAGACAGACATAAAAAAAGAAAGACTCAGCCAACAGTCTGGGAGACAAAGGGAAAAAGTCGGGAGTACAGATAATGCAACTAAGATTAAATGTGATGGATCGCTGAAGGAATAAAAAGGAGAGAGACTTAAAAAGAAAGACAGATTACCTGACACGTGCGAGGTGGCGTGTATGTGAAAGTGGAGGTGTGTTTCTTTACTGCAGGCGATGAAGCTGGGCTATATACTGACTGAGGCTGAGAAAGCCATGCAGAGGAACAGAGATTGCAGGTTGAGGCAACTCATAATGTAGTAACTAGTTAAGGTATTGACCTCTTTCTGACACACTATTCCGTGCAAAAGTTTTGAGCTATCCCTCATTTCTTTATATTTTGCTAGGAAAATGGCAAAAAAAAAGGGCATCAATTTATTGAAATGTGCAAATAGAAATGGAAACACAGCATATAAGGAAAGCAGAGTTTGTACAATTCAGACGAGTTTGAAAGTCAAAAATTGGTTCGACCTTTATTCTTCAGCACAGCATGAACTCTCTGAGGCAGCTTCCTTCTAATTTTTTTAAGCAGTCTTCAGGAATAGTTCTCCAGGCTTCTTGAAGGACATTCAAAGCTCTTCTTTGGATGCTGGCTGCCGTTTGTTCTCCTCTCTGTCAAGATGATCCCACACTGCTTCAACAATGTTGAGGTCCGGGCTCTGGGGAGGCCAATCCATGACTGATAGTGTTCCAATTGTGTGCTTTTCTATCCAGGCATGCTTTTACTGCATTGGTAGTGTGTGTTTGGGATCATTGTCATGCTAAAAAATTACATTCAGACACCTTCCAGATGATATTACATGGTGCATCGAAATCTGCTGGTATTTTTCTGCTTTTATCATTCCATCAATTTTGACAAGTTCCCCAATACCACTGGCTGAAATGCAGCCCCAAACCAGGACAGAGCCTCCTCTATGTTTTACAGAAGATGGATGGATGGATTTTCAGTCCAGTTCTAGAGTAATTTGGCATACCTAAGTCTTTTCTCCCTGTTTCCCATCCTTTAAGAATGGCTTCTTGACCACCACCCTTCCACTGAGACCATTTCTGATGAGGTTTACAGTGAACAGTAGATGGATCAACTGAAGGGCCAAATGCATCTCTCAGGTCCTTTTAAGCCTTTTAAGGCCTGCCACTTTTCTTTTTTTCTCATTTTTTTCAGGGACACACTGCACACCATGCTGAGATATACCAAGTTTTTGGCTAATAGCTGATTGGGAATCACCTTCTCGATGCAAAACATACAACTTTATGCCTGTCAAACCGTGTTTGGCCTTTGTTTTTTAGACTCCACTAAAGAACATTGAGCAAATCATGTGTGTTTTTATAACACACTGCCTAAAGACACAGGTTAAAACTGGCTCTTTGTCAAGTCATCTGTTATGTACAGACACAACATTGGTTCATCCCCTGAGTTTGGTGCCTTTTTTTATGCTTAAGCAGCTTAAAAAACAAATTTAAAAATATATATTTCCTGTGGGAAAAGACCACTTTAAAAAGTCTGGCTCCTTCAAAGCAAAATAGAAAGAAATGAGGGGTGGCTCAAGACTTTTGCACAATACCATAACTTTTATTAAATAAGAAGCATAGTTAAAAGGTAACTAGTTACACGTGTCTCTTGTATTCAAATTTTTAACTAGGCAAATTACAGCTCCATTAATGTTTTTGTTCGCCTAGCTAACTGCTAGCTAGCGTTCAGTTAGCTAAAAAAAACAATAACTTTTTAACTAACTGAAAGCTAAAAAGTATGAACTTTTTAGATAACTAACATAATAAGATAATAAGAGCATGAAGCTCTTACCCAAAACACTCCAGTTACTGTGTGGAAAACCAAAAGAATAAACTGAATGATGCTACAAATCCCCGCAGAGCTCAGGGGAACTGCAGAGTCAGCTCAGGTACGAGCGGGTACATCGCTAAAAGCGGCCCCTCCGCTATTATTACAAAAACCACAGATCATAGCAGCTTTAATATAATTCTCGTCCTCCTCGTGTCCTTTACATAAGATTATGGTTTGTGATATGCTTAATGAGTAACCAGAATGTTTAGGAAAGCATGAGGGACTATCTCATAATGTGTGAAAAGTGATGAAAGGAGGGAGATCTGACACTGGAGCCAAGCCAGTAGCAGCCTCAGCAGGAAACTATTTAGTCATGCTTCAAAGGCCCGAGGGCACTTTCAAACAACAAACGGTGTTGTTGATATAGTGTTGCTCTTAAAGGTTAAAATTTGCTAATACATTTAATATGCCAGGGAGGGTTTGTTGTCGCTCTCATAAAAGAAGTGCAAATTTACTTTCAACGTACAGACAACCTAGACAATGAAGGGGTTGTATACGGTGTGTATTAGCTTTTGAAAGTGCCCTAAATGGCCTGTGCGGGAACACAAAAGTTTTACACGTGGGGGTGAAAAAGAAGCTACAGAGTGAGGAAATTGTGACCTTTACATTATGAGGCAGTTACTAGGAGTTAGACGCTAATATCCAGACTTACCCTGGGCCTCTGGATAATACTCTGGACCGAGAAGGAGACAGGGTTCCCTGCCTTCCGTATGGCCTCCACGGCCTCTTCGTGACTAGCATCTCTCAGGTCTACTCCATCCACCTGAAAGAGACATCAAGAAAAAAAGACTCAATCTTCACTGCAGTTTTTTGAACTTTTTATTTTGAATATGCAGACACTTAATAGTCCAAGAGAAAAAATATATTAAATTGAAACACAAATTTGGCTATTCTGTGATATGAGAAGTTCCTTTACCTCTACAATTCTGTCCCCAGTCTTCAGGGTCCCATTCTGGCCAGCGGGACTGTCCTCCAGGATGTGCTTGATAAAAATGCCCCTCATCACTTCTCCATTGCTCAGCCGGCTGCCCATCCCTCGGCCACCGACGATACTGATCCCCAGGGACTTGCCCGGCTCTCGGAAAAGCTCCACTCTGGGGAAGGTACCAGATATCGGCTTGCTGGAGTTTCACGGTTTTCATTTTAAAGCTGTGACATTTGATACGTGTACAAAATGTAATCAAAAGGTTAGGTACACTTGTGTGCGTGTCTGTGTCTTCACTCACTTCCTAGGCTGGTTCCAGATGTTATAAGACGCGCTTTCTTCTCCCTCTCCGTCTTCA